>VYZQ01016960.1:80082-106342 GCA_013400655.1 Mystacornis crossleyi | reverse complement strand
AAAGGGGGAGGGCAGGGGAATGGGGGAATGTATTCTTAGTGTGTTTGTGAATATAAATCTACAAAAGTGACAAGCAACCCTCAGCTTCTGAAAGTGCAAATTCACACCAGCAAATTCAAGTTCATATGAAAGAAGGTTTCAGTGTTGGATAGCATTCCTGGTGTTTCAAAGACAGCCCTGCCTGCTGTCCAAGACCATCCTTTCCTACAAAACCATGGACCTAGCTCAACAGAGGAGACAAGACTGACAGATCATTTTGCAGGCACTTCATATCCTCATAACAACCTCTAACTCCGAGCAGCTGTCAGATGTGAAATCTCACCTCTAGCTTAGCTGCTTTCCTGCCTGGTGAAAGGAAAACAGGTACTGGGGGCAATAATGGGTCTTGGATAAAACTACACTCAAGAAAATACTGCTCTGAGTGATGGTCCTTCTACTTGAAAGGGGAAAAGGACAGGACAAAAGAAAATATCCTCCTTGTCTACAGTCATCCACCTTGTAGTCTCAGTCCCTAATTCCATGTTCTGTCACTCACCCAGCTCATCTGACCAGGCTTGCTTTCCTTAGAGAAGGTCTGAAGGTGAAACCAGAGCTGGACAAGATGCAACTGAGGAAGCAGCATAAACTGTGTCCACACCACAGTGCTTCTGTTCCATCATCAAGATTTAATCACAGAATGATAGAATTGTTTCATTTGGAAAAGACCTTTAAAATCATTGAGTCCAACCATCACCTTCACAACTCACCTTGCAACCTGGATCTTCTTTGAGACTGCCCAAGCTGGGCAAAGGAAAAAAAAGCTTCCTTTGCCCACTATGCTCTATAATGGTGAAGGGCAAAAGATACTGAAGTTATAAAACTAACTGGAAACTTGGTCTAAATCCCTACATTGGTGAGCTCAGCCTGCTTTGCACAAGCCCATCCACAGCACTGGGTCCCTGCTGTGGGCTGCTAAGGGTTTGAGAGCCTTGGAGTACCTTGAGGTTAGTGCTGTCCCTAAACCCCAGCCTGTGAGAAGCAAGGGGCCTCTCAAAATTAGGCAAGCCAAAGAAAGCCTGAAACTTGATGACTCTAGTTTATTGGACTCGGGATAGCAAGAAGCAGACTCAGCTCTGCCTGAAAATATCATTAAAGCCATAGGTCCTGTTACAGACTGAGGAATCCATAGCACAGTAGGAGGCAAAGACAGAGGCACTGGGAAAGGCAGAGAGAGAAAACAGGAGTGCAAACTATTCATAAACTTGGTTATTGCTGTGTGCATACTTGCCTAACGCTTTTATCCTTCAGTCACTATTTTGATCTATGCTAGCCTGGGATATGATCTCCAACCATGGTTTCTGCGAGAAAGGAAAATAATTCTCATTTGATCTGGAAATCTCATATTCCTGACTCTGACTGCTGAAAGAAACAACTCCCAGACAGGCCAGGTGTTTAAATAGCTTGGAACTGGAATTTACTGCCCTGAGACACAGTTTAGCAGTTGGTAAACTTGGACACCTGCCAGTGCCCTAGACTATTAACCATTCCTGTAAGTGCATCAGCATTTTTGTCATCTTCGTCTGGAAAACTGAGGAGCTTGAACCAGACAGAAAAACAAGAGAAGCTAAATCTCAGAGATGCCTATGATCAATCCAAACACACCAGCTGTCTACAGCTATGAGTGTGTCCACCCCTTCAAATACAACCCAGAGAGAGGGAAGCTAAACCCTGTGGCAAGACATTAATCTTAGTGATAGGGTCCAAAAGAGCCTTCAGGAAAGAAGCACGGTTTGGGAGGCAAATTAGTAACCCAGAACAGCTCCCAAGACTGCTGTCAGTAGCTAGGAGGAGCAGGAAAGGAAGGTTATGAGGCTCTACCTAGAAGTCTGCCCCACAGCCCCAGGCCAAACGCTGCTGCCTCCCATCCACTCCCCAAGGTGTGGCCAAACCCAGCGGTATCGCCGCGCCCTCGCCAGCTCTGTGCAAGGTTCATGGGCACTGCTGGAGTCCTCTCCCATCATCCTCCTCTCTACACCAGCAAACAAAAACCCCTGAGATAATACTGGCACATTTTTCTTCTGGATTCCCATGTTCCCAAGTCCATAAATGTCAATTTAGCAGGCTTTTTTTGTTGTTGAATTTAAGCAGAGAAAAACTGTTTGGGATTCCTGCAAAGAAGAGCTGAAGCTAGGGGAAAGTGAGAGCAGAGAACTGTCACATATAGAGGACGAGCCAGGCTTCACAGCACACGCTGTTTAAGGGAGGCTGCTCAGAGGCCTTCAGCTGAGTGTTCAATTATGGTCTCCCTAAGTTATCTTAGGAGCGTCATCAGTTCTCCTTTAATCCTATTTTTTCTCATCTGTGAAACAGTAGAAAAATCTCTTACTTCTCTACATCCTTTTTTTTTTTTTTTTCTGGTCAGATACTGTATCCTAGAGAAGTTCAGGTCTGGTTGTGGTCTTAGTTAAGACTTGAGGCCACGAGTTCACAGTACAGCTGAGTTTAATGCAACACCAAAGAAGGCAAAGAGAGATCCCTTCCCATCTTCAGATCTGCATTTCTGTACTTCCCAAGGAGCAGCACCTATGCGGATACATCAATTCCCACTGTGCAATCACTGCTAGGAGGAGGGAAACTTTCTGGAAATGCTCTCCCTCCTCTGAAGCAGGGCAGAAGTGTTTAGTCTTTGCTTCCTTCACAATCACCACACCTAAAATATAAATCATATTTCAGAAGTGGGAGGATTTTTTTTTTTGAGTTCTTTTCCCCCCATTTTAACCTTTTGCTAGGGTGTGGAAAGTGAATAATCCCAACTGAGCATTCCTTACTTAACAAATTTACGGTTGGCTGCTTAATTAGGAATTTAATAAATGTAACTTAATTATCTCTTAATTAGATTGCTTTATTAATGCCCATGGCCATAAGCCCTTAGGGCTCTCAATCTTGTTAGATCTCAAAAGCTAGGCTGAGTCAACACTTGAATAAACAGCTGCCAATAAAATACCTTGTACTGCCAAAGGTGGTATTTGAATTTTACTTTATGATTCCCTTCCCAGGTTGAACTCCGTACCTTTGCACAGTGCCAGCTAATCTTTGCTCTCAGAGGTTTATTTGCTGTGTGAGATGCAAAGTAGAGAACAGACTACTTTTGACAGAGCTCATAGCAAGCAAAGCTTAAAAAAATCTTAGCGGCCAAGGCATATTCCAGCTGCAGTAATTACAGTTCCCTTTCCTTAATTCAATTTTCACCAGAAACCAGCTTTCTCCTCTTCTGAAGAGCTGTTGTGCAATGCTGGCATATACTGTTAAGGCCTGTCAACATGACAGATTTTTGGCATCTTCTTAGGTACCTGAAGTACCTATAAAACACTCCTTGGCCATCTAGGACTCTTATTACTGTTAATGTTAGAAGAGAAGCACATATGGACAGCTCTCACTTCTATTCCCAAGTGGCTCTTTTCAGTTGTAAGCAACTTCAACCTTTTCAGGTGGAATTTTGCCCTTCTGGTTTCTGCCAGAAAACTTTTTGGAAAGTTTGGTTCAGCTGTTTTTTAGTTTTAAGACAGTGAGTAGGCGGGGGAAAATGCAACTGTTGCCATGATTTAAAAGTTAAAATAAATATTCTGTCACCTTGTCTTGGGCAATCCCTCCCTTCACCAAGAAAAGGGAACTTTAAAGTTGGCTCAGACACGCACTTGTTAGTTTTCCAGTGAAAACACATCTCAAATTAGCTGAATCACATCAATGCCTACTGAGCTAACCTACCCAGAATCTGCTACTTAAAATTCAGGAACAAATCCAGAGATGAGTGTCTTAGGCAACAACCACTCAATAGTAGCAATGGTGATAGAGGTCATGGCCCTTGAATGCTAGAAAAGTCATTTTTCAGAGCCTGTTCTTGAGGTCAAAGGAAGGTCATTTGAAGGAAATATTGCATCCAACTCCTGAAGAGGGGAAGACGATTCTGGAAAAAAAAAAAAACCTTTGAAAAAGTAGAAAAGCAATCCACACCTACCCCCAACAAATGCTGCTGTTGATTCAGTACAGAGCAGAGCGGCAGAAGCAGCTGGATCAGTGCACTGCAGAGGAGGCAGCAACCCCTGAGAAACAAACACCCGATGAGGTGACACCTCAAACAGGGCCTGTAGCTGACAGCACAGCAGCATGAAGCCACGGGTTCAACGCAAGGCTCTTATCCAGCTAGCAGAAGGAGGGGGAATATCAGACAATGAAAAGTGCACTGGTTTTGCCACGGCTACCCCCACTCTAAACAAAGTTAGAAATGGGTCTTTACGAAAATCCATGGATTTTAGGTTCTTGTACTCAGCAGACCTTCTCTTGTCCTTTCAAGGCATACTGAGCCTTGGTACCATGTTTTCTCTCCTGCAGTGTGAAATACCCACTGCTTCTTACATGCAAAACCACTGCAGCCCAGTACACATTTTCGCGTGGCCTGGCAATAAATAAAGGTGTGTTTCCTGGCAGGGAGTTTGTTTCTCTTCCAAGCCACCCTGAGTGGTCTGTTCAGCTTTACAGCCACCATGGACTGCTGTGGCACAGCACACTGAGCAGACATCCTGAACAGCTTTGTTTGGAGCTGACATCTCTGACAGGGAGCCAGTGCCTTGTGGAAAGCTGCAACGTGGGACTGATACTACCTCTAGAGCAGGACAGCTTGTGTTTCCTCCCCACCCCTTACAGCAGATCCTTCTTGTGTTAAAACAGGGGAAGCTGTATTGTCAGGGATGGAGTGGGAAGCAGGAAACTGGAAACGAGAGGCCCAGCCACTTCTCTTGACTTCACCACTCTCCTCCTCTGCCTCCCTAAGTTAGTTGCCACTTCTCTGCATTCTCTCTCTTTTGTACCCCAAAGCTGTCTAGGCTGTACAAATCACAAGCTCTTTAAGCCATGGCAGCATCTCAATATATCTGTATTTCCAGCCTAATGCAATGGGGAGCATGGCTAAAATATTTTAAATAATTAAACATTAAATAATAAACCCCATTTTTTGTAGGAGGGGCTGGTCAGCTTTACTTCTTTTTATGTGCTTGAAGGGTAAATGTTTTGTAGCACACTTCCGTGCCAGCTAATCTGGCAAGTGCAACATTAAGGAAGCATCTCTTACTCCTTTGTTCCCAGACCTAAAATACCTCTGGCCTTCGTGTGACAGCCACAGAAGGATGGAGGACAGACCCCACCAGTGTTTCGGAGCATGAGCAGCAAGGCTGGCTAGTGTCATTTCAGTTCACTTGTCACCCATTTTCAGATCCCTGTATCTGGGAGCAACAAGGTACAGCCACTCCCCCCTCCATGCTCTCACCCATCCCACAGCTGCTGCTCTGCCAGCTGTCCAGGCCCACGTCTCCAGCCAGTCTCACAAGCAAGGGAACCTGGTGCTCTTCATCAGCCTGTCCATGCACGGACCACTCTTCCTGAGCAGGCAGCCAAAATTCAGCAGATGGGGTGCTTGATACAAAACTTCAAGGACCTGTATCCTCTTCCTTCTGCTCCCTACTTCTACACTAGCTTGTTCTACACAGCTTACTGAACATTCCCTTTTTCTGCCCTCCCTGAATCTGGTGAATAAAGCTATGAGAGCCACAGAGCAAGAACAGCCCCCCCTCAGCTCATTCTCAGTTCTCCTAGCCCCTTCTCTTCTCCCAACAGGAGGAAGCCTGCCCTGACACCAAAACTAGAATACCAGCGACCTCCCTCTTCTGCTGCCTGCACACACAGATCACCCAGAGAGCAGTGCCAAGGACAGCCAGTAGCTCTGGCCCCACAAGTGCCAGGCCACCAGCGCACACACACACAGAAGGAAGAGGAAGTTGTTATCAGGCCCCAGTAACACAAAACAGCTGTGCTTGGGTAGGGCCGCCACGGCTCACCCCTGCTGGGGACTAAGCAGCAGCTGTGCTCCAGAAACCTGCTTTAGCTTGTGGTACAGATCCAGTGAATAAGGAAGCATCTCAGGAGGTCCCAATGAAATCAGCACCCAAAATCTTCATTTGCCTGAGCTATTTCAGCAAATCAGCCCAGAGACATTACTAGCAGGGCCTTTCTCTGAAGACACTCCTTTCTCTCTGAGTTCTGCTTGCTGAAAGAGGTGATGCTACAGCACTTCCCAATAAGTGACAGCTGTAGCTAAAATGTATTGGCCAGGCACACTGGAAACCTTGGAGTAAGGAAAAAAAAAAAAAAAAAGAGGCTGTCTCAGCCTTCCAGTGACTTTGGCACCTCAGCCCCACCTCCCCACCTCAACTTGTACCACAGGTTGCTCTGTCTGTCCCACACCCTTGCTGAGCTCCAGCAGTGCAATTCAAAGCCAGCTGCTAAAGGTAAGGGTCTCTTGTGAAGCTTACCTAAGCACCCAGCAAGAGGGATCTGCACTGGTAAAAAGGCTTCAACAGGGCTGTTCTAACTAGGGGATGAGCAAAAGACAAGGTGAGGTGATTTAAAACGCACTCTCCCCAGAGGTACTCCTGTCTCCCACCCAGTGACTATTCACCTGTCAGGAACATGGGAAATTTGCAAAAGGACCCATGCCAGCACTCATGCAAGCTCCTCTCTCCCGCAGTACATAGGTGGCCCAAGCCAAAAGGTTGTACAGAAAATCATTCTCTCAATGTCAGAGGCTAAAATTATCTGTGTAAATATTACAGCAGTAAGTTAACAACATCCTGCATCCCCACCCAGCCCACACAGTATCTCAAGGCAGGCAGGTCAGCTCCAGCCCACGTTTTTATTAAAGAGCACATTGTGGTTAAAACTGTCCCTGCCTGCTTTGCTTTGGGGTTTAAAGTTCCTCCAAAATGCAGCTGCTTTTAGTGCAGGTTTATTATTAGTCTACATTATGACCTCCTCAACCCACTGGAATGACCAGGAAACCCATGGAGAGAGAACAAACAGATACCACATGGCAGTCCTGCAAAAAGGTACGTGGTCATTTGATAAGTGGAGCTTAGACTTAATTTGCAGTGCTAAAGGGGGATTTGTAGTGTAATAAATCTCAGAATAAGAATTAGGCTCCCTGTGGCACCTTGCTGGTCATTTTTGGCAGGAAATGGCAAGACATGAAGGAATATTAAACCTCACAGTTCAGGGCTGGAGACAAATTCGGAGATGTGAAGGACACATCTCAGACATGCCTTTTTTTTTTTTTAACAGGAGAGATCTTGCATTTTCCTTTGAAAAGAGCCATGACATCTGTGTTGGCAATAGGTGAAGTATATATACTCCAAAGCTGTTGTGGGACAATTCCTAGACCAAGACATGCCCACATGAACACACACGTTGAGGGTGGGAAGGAGCAGCCACAGTGGGCTGTATCCACACACCATAGTGGGGACACGAGGCAACCTCACCTCACTGCTGCGGCGCTCTCTCCTTAGTGACAGGCATCAAAATAGCTTTAAAGCTAAGTTAAGAAAAGGACATGGTAAAGTCACAAACCTTTACCCAGTCCTGTGGCCAAAAATTGGCTCTGTGACTTTGCCACATGGATCTGCTCAGGCCAGTGTTTTCAGCCAGCAGCTCAATGGGGAGACAATTGACTTGAGCACAAACATCGCGTACCTCAAAGAAGGTTTCTGTTCTGGTTTTTAATTCCCTCTGCAGACAGTTCTGTACAAATGCATTCAAAAGGTACATTTTGCTTCTATCTGGCAATCATGTACACCAAGAAGCATGAAGACTAGTAGCCCAGTTATGGAAAGACTGTTCTTTGTGGAAATGCCTGATCTTCCTTTATCTTTAGCATGCACACAATTCTCTCCAGCTCCTATCATTCTTTAATTCTCTGCAGAAGAGTTCTCAGGTCATCCTTTCATTGCCAGGATTTTTCCTGTGCTACATTAAGTCTGCAAGGATTTGTACCCCTGTAGGGATTCTGCTCCTTCCCTCGGGAGATCATTACAGGGTTTGACAGCTCTCACTAACATTTTCCAGCATTTCCCGCTGTCTAACAAAACTGCAAACATTCCACAAAAAGTACACTCTACCAAGCCTCGCACACACTGATGGCAGAACCAAGGCTCACAGCTGGAAAAAGCCACATGTGCTGTCCTACTGCAAGCCATGTGCATCTGCTGCCCACGTGGGGCATCCCTTTCAGCCACTGCTCCCCTTCCTGCTTTGGTTCACATGGATGTGATTTTAAACGGGTGAGATCATCTTTTGAAAAAGTTTTATGTTTGGCTATAAACAGGCCCCAGGACTGCATGTGATTCAGGAGGGGCATGGAGGCCGTGTTCGTGAGGCTCACCATTTCCTTCCAAATGGAATGCTCACTGCACATCACAAACTGCTGGGGTATGAGATTGCTCTTTCCTGCAGAAGAGTTTCTCTACTTCTCCTTGAAGACTGAAGTAGGATGAAAAGTACAAAACTTCCCACAAAAATTGCCAAGGCAGTTCTGGACCACAGGAACCTGCCTGACCCTCCAGGAGATACTGGGGACTTAAACCCCAGCTGGGGAAAGCTCCATTGAAAATTGACCCACTCCAGGGTCCCATTAGCAGGGAAGCTCATGGTTTTCTGAAGATCTTTAGCCCAATACTACTTCAGTCTAAATACTGAAGACATGTAGGTATATGTAAAAATCAATAAATTGGAAAAAAAGCTGAAAACAACTTGCCTTGAGCTCTTACAACATCTCTGCAGTACACTTTGACCCAGCAATCAGGAGAATGAGATAGGACAGCTGGCTTTTTTCCTGCAGATCAGACAGCTTTTTGCCTGGAACCTGTAGGCGCTGGCTGTAGCACACACAGCGCTGCTGCTGCTCTCTCACTGTTGGGAATATTCACCAGGATGCATACAGGAGGAATCAGTTTAGAGCTGTCTTCTACCAGCAACAAGTGCCCATAGCTGAGCTGGTCAGAAGTACACAGCACATTCATCCAGAAATCGCTTCCATTTACCCTCTGTCCCACAAAGCAGGCTTCACCAGTTCTGATTAAAAGCCATCAGCAAGGATTTCAGCTGCTCCCTAACAGTACTGCCCTGTGCACTGATACCAGCAAAGCTTCCTCTCTGAGCAAACTCTTTTCTGGTACTTTACAGGCTCATCGGCTCCCTGGCATCACCTGGATCACACAAGGTACGACACCAGACTAAGAATATTCTTGTCACTGCCAGGTGCCACAAGGGTGCAGGACCAGCTGGTAGCCACTGTGCCCATCCCCACTTCTCTACTGCAGTAAAAGATTTAAGTTTCCCAAGAGCAGGGGAACTTCTCCCCCATTGTGCAGCCCACGTTGGTCATTAGTTAGCTGCTGACTTCAGCTTAACTGCAGTGACCAAGGATGAGCAAAGTTGCTCAGGAAAATGCCTATAGTGGGTGCAGCACTAGTGAGAAATCACAACATAGATACTTTTGAAAATTCCCACTTCTTAATCTGCAACAGTGGCTGTAATCTCAAGATTTGAGAGCAGAGATTAATTTAAACTTTAGAATGTGGTTAAATCTTGATTGGTTGTTTTTGTTTTAGCTAGCCATGGTAGTCACTTTTCAATGTGAGCTTTTTCCAGCTGAATAAATCCCTCCTCCTTTGTTTTCCGCTCCTCAGTGTTGTAAGAGTTATGTGAAAGACGTCGCAGTATTCACACTCACAAGCTTTGCTACATCATCTGCATGCAGTAAAGAACAGGAACAAGGTGCCTAAGTCCGTGACCCTCAAAAACAGTGTAATTGGTTTCACCTGTCCCGGCTTGAAAGAGTTAAAATAATTTAGCCACTTTTCGTGAAGAGAAGTTATTTGTTTGCTTTTTCAAACAGATTGTACAATCCAGTCCAAACAGCTTTAGTCCTTTTAATTTGGACCAGCAGGATGTTGGGCAAGTTCTGCGTACTTGCAAAGGACCTCTCCTTCAAACAACGTAATACAAACATAACTCCAGCCAAAGCACAAGTTGAACATCACCCAGGGCTAATCAGGAAGCCCCAGATCGGGCGACGACTTTTTCCCAGATCCTTTGGGATTTCCCTGCCAGAGGGAGGCTGAACAGGCAAGCTCTTGAGGAGCCCCGCAGCACAACCTGCTGGCATTTCTCAGCCAAGGCAGGGCTGCTCCAAATACATCACCCAGCCCAGCAGCAGCACAGAAAGACAAGATCCAAGGACGTGAAACTACAAGGACATCGACCCCAAACACTGTAGAGCAAAGACCAGCTTTCCCCACAATAACCAGCTATCCAGAAAGCCCAAAAAGTCAAAGCAATCTGTAACCCTGAACCATCAAGTCCCTCCAGCAGACAGGAATCAATACAGGTCTAGGCTCTGCTGTTCTTCAGCCTGGTTTCTTCTAGAAAAGCACAATCTTACAAGCCCATACTTTGTGCAAGATGAAAGCATTTGCTTTTGAACCCACGGGCCAACTTCAGCCAAGCACAACAAAGGAAATTAAGTTTCATGAGACTTAGAGGCCATAGAAAGGAGGCAGCTGAAGTTGCCCTGGTCTGGGAGATGTTGCAATCTGAATTTGCAGTAGCAGCTTAATCCCAACTGGCAACTGAGTACCAAGCAGCTGCTGGCTTGCAACAACTAAAATATCAGATTATTATTAACGTTTTCATCATACTAAATCCAAAACACGGCACTGTACCAGTTTCTAAAAGGAAAATTAACTCTCCCCCAGCTGAAATAAGGACACTTGCCTTTATTGCATACCAGAGAACCCACAGTGGAAAAAGCCCTCAGAAATGCTTCAGCAGAGAAGGGCTCAGGTTTCCTTTTTTGATGCCAAAAATGAGCAGCCACCAGACAAATCCAGAGAAACCAACTCCATGATACTTCCATTTCCAGACCTTCCTGAGCATTTTCCAGCTAGATGCATTTAGCTGCTTTAAAGGTCCTGTTTAAGAGTTCTGCATGTGCTCTTTAATTCTCTGGACACCACATGGCATATTGCAAACTCGTATTTGCAATTGAAAAGTTCTTAATTCCTACTATTCCTTTAAATGCTTTAATATTCCATTATTTCCTTTTTTCTCTTCTGTCTAGAGCAATGTCCTTCTAATACAGATAATTAAACAAAAGGGAGGTGGCATTTAGAATTAATCTAATCTAAATTTAATTCCAGGACTTTCCTGTTTTAGGCCATACAACAGATTGAATCCAAATATGCATCAGATATGCTTCTCAGCAGCAGAATGTTGTTCTAAGCACTTTCTCGGTAGATGTCTGCTAGATAACTTGGTATGGCCCCATCTATGGTTATGAGTTCTGCAAGCAAACTTCCAAAGGTGTTGCATTTTCTCCCTTAACATACTATTAACTGTTTCGACACTACACCATGAAACGCAGTGGATGTGCAGCCACTTGCAGCCTCAAAAGCAAAACAAGGGAAGCCTGGAAAACAACTCCAGGAGGATGATTTTAGCCCAGAGAGAAATAATGGGCTCAGGGTAGAAACAACCACGTGGATGTTTCCTGCTGCTGACCTCCAGCTCAAAGAGCCAGAAAGGAAGAAATCCTAATTGCTTTAGACTTGTAGATCAAGCCACCACTACAGGAGAGCCCTTTAGAAAACTGCACATGCAACCCACCACTCATGGTCCCACTGCTCTGCTTCTTCAAGGCTTACAAGCAGCTAGACACAAAAACATCAAAGCTGCCAAATCTTTACAACTGGGTCTCAGCGTACAAGCCAGAAAACACACCTACACTTTCAGAGCCAAGACTCCAGCCCAGGTTTTTATGTTTTGGGGGGGTTGGTTTTTTCTGTTTTTAAATGCCTAAACTGAGCTATTATGAGGCCATTGGGGTGCAAAGAAAAACCTACTTCAGCTGGCACTGCAATTTGAGCACCACTGAGATAGGATAAATGGTAACGGTTTTAAACTAAAAATGGTAGATCCAGACTAGATATAAAGAAGAAATTTTTCATTATGAGGGTGGTAAAGCACTTGAACAGGTTGCTCAGAGAGGTGGTGGTTGCCCCATCCCTGGAAACCTTCATGTCCAGGCTAGACAGGGCTCTGAGCAACCTGGTCTAGTTGAAGATGCCATGGCAGGGGGGTTAAAACTAGATAACCTTTAAAGGTTCCTTCTAAACCAAACCATTCTATGATTCCTTGGCAAACAAAGCTCTCCACCTTGCACGCAGAACTGCGAAGGTAAGACTCATTCTGGTGCTCAGCCTTACACTAAAAGGCTCAGTTTCTGTTGAGAAAGTAATTCACAGCTGGAAGTGCAGCAACTCAAATAAGAACAAAAAAGACAGGCTGTGCCAGTATCTGATGAGACCTGGATGTAAACATACCAGGGCTGTGGGAACTGCATCAAGATTCTGATGAGTACTCACCTTCCTGTAAGGACCTGCTAAAAAGCCACAAAGATTTTTATAGTGGTGGTTTCATTTAGCCATGATGTAGTTGTAATATTCACACTATGTCCATGAGAAACTCCCCAAGACTCTTGTAAATAGAGTTGTAACCCAATTCCAACACAAGTAATTACATCATACCCATGTAAATTATCCCTGAAGGGTTTTATTTGTTTTTAATATACCAATCTTTAAGTTCGTAGAAAAACTCAAAGAGTTTCTTTTAATTAATGTCACTTTCCTCTCCCTTCCCCTCCTGGTCTCTCCAAGAAATCAGTACAAGAGTCTAGGACCTCTTCAAAGATGAAAATAAAGACCAGTGCAACTTCACAAATTTCCACTCCACAGAATGTGGTGTCCAACTTCAGGTCTATGAACAGATCCACAGAGACCAAAAGATAAAAGGCCACAGTGAGTACAGAGTTAATCAGAAATTTTCCCATTTTCAGGATAAGCAATTACAAGTCTGATGATCATAATCTGTGTTTGTGGAAATGGCTCAGGCAACTTAGAAAAAAAAAAATACTGCGGAGAACCAGCAGAACAGCTGCAACACTGACCCTTTATGTAGGAAGGCACTTCCTAAAGGCAGGAATTCACTACACAGACAGGGATAAGTTAAAAGGAAGAGCACTATTGCCTGGATTCATCTTATCAAAAAGCATTTATCCAAGCTGTCTAAACGAGGAGGGAAAGAAGTGCGCTAGTCTGAGGCAAAAGCTCATCTCCCTACTTGGGAGATGGCAGGGAGCCAGCAGACAGCTCTTATCTCAGTATCTGGAGCAGAGCTCAAGACCACATGCTTAGGGCTGTGGTTAGTGACTCACCTGCAGTTAAGGTGAAACCTGAGATCCCTATGTAAAGATAAATCTCTGGACTTTGTGGAGTAGAGCAGCATCTGCCAGACATCTGCTCACAGCTCAACACAGTCCCAAGCATCTCAACGGGGTGCAAGTCCCCAGCTGTGCTGGGGGACGTTCCCAGCACCTTGTTTGCACAGATGCTCTACATGGGTGGCTCCTGGAAGATGGGAGAAATCAGGATTCAGTTCCCTTCTGCTCAGAGCAAACCAGTTAATAGTAAATTTAAAGTACAATAAAACTGAGACTCTCAAAATTCCTCCCCCCTCCCCGGGAACATGGTGTAAATTTTGTGGCTTATACTTCAAACTTTCCAAGGAGGTGACTCCCCAAACCATACTATCCCCTTCACCCTGAGACATGCTCTAACCTATTGCCTACTGGCATGCAGATGAGGTCCATGCAAAAGTACTGCTAAATGTACCCTGATGCTGAAAACCAAGTTATCCTGCTTCCAAAGCAACCTCTTTCCTCAACATGCTCTACTTGCTGAAGTTTTGCCCTCAAAATTTGTGTTGGGTAAGATTCAGCAAAATCTCTCCAGCCTATTTTGTTCAAACAACCCCTTGGCTGTGCTGCTGCTTGTGCCTTCTGCAGCTGTTTTCACAGCACTCTCAGCTGATGATGAAGTCATCCACAAAATAGCCTCTTCCAAGGTAAAGGCTCCCTCCAAATTCTAAACAGCCAAAGAATTTGGATAAATAATCAAATCGAAACTCAGCAGTCTCAAATCATGAGGTTTGCTTATTATCACTCTCACTCAAGATTACACGTAAACTGGATTAAATTCAAAGTGAGAGACAAGCTATCAATATGGCTAAAAAAATCCCAACACACCTCAGTCCAGCACTTTGCTATTGGTATGAACATGTCATTCAAACAAGATGCATTAATCACTGAAGAATACTTGCCTAAAGATCAAGTGTTTTCTACTCATTCTCTCAGCTGCAGATCTTGGGAGGCAAGTTGCAACTGCATGCGAAATTAAGTTTCCAAAATACTAACAACTCTGTGCTGGTCCTAAACGCAAAAGAAAAACCAAAACAGAGGCTGATGCTCCAAGCATGAAAGATAATAAGCAGTAAGTGGGTCTGCATACCTGGGAGACTGGCAGCATAATAGTCTTAAATTATAGAAGCAGTACTCTGGAAGATGATCAGTATCTTCTGTGACGTGTCCATGCTTTCAGCGAGGTCTTCAAAGCCCCCACACTTAGAATACTGAAGTGGAGCTAATTTACTTAAGCCCTAAAAGCCCGTTTGCTTGCTTCTGAACCGGCAAGGACAGGAATGAAACGAGAAACACAAGAAGATCTGCCCTTCCAGGGCCCCATTTATTAACTGAATATAAAAATAAGATCATTTAAGTGCAGAGGCACAGTAGTCCACTCTGTGGTGAAGATACCTTGGGTTAGCAGTAAACAGAGTTTACGATACCTTGTAAACAGACCTCTTCATAAGCAAGAAGCATACTGAAATATGACACACACTGGATTAAAAGTCCCCTGTTGCAACAGTACTCCACACTTCTCATCTGGCTATTTGGGAGCACTTCGCAAAAGGTGACAGCATCCTTAGCTCTGTTTTCCGAGGAGCACACATGAAACAAATGAAACACAACCTGCACTGTAAACAGCTGAAAAACGCTACAGCACTTTCAGAGGATGGCAACTTACACCTTGTTAGATTTGTTTTGCAATGTAATATAATGGCCAGAGCTACTGTGCATTATGAAAATGTTAAAAATGATTCTTTTTTTATGGTTTTACAACAACCTGTTGCACAGTTGAATAAAAAAATTATTATTTTTTCTTAATACAGTACATGGCATTTCTCCTCAATTGCACTAGAAGTAAATTTGGAAGCACTTTCAGTTCGTGTTATAGGCAGACAGAAAGGAAAAACAAGTCAGGCAGACTTTGAATCTCCTTTCCATCTCTTGCCCACTACTTATCCCCACCTCTTCACATCTCGGAGTCCACATACATTCCATTGATCAGGTAATCCACTTGTGTGTAATCTTTCTTCTTGTAGCTCTCATAGGCCTGCGTGAGGAAAAGAACTATAACAGTTATGAAAAAGAACGTACCAACTAAAAGCACTGCAAGAAGTGAACTTTTATCCACTAAGTACTGAGTCAGGGGCTCAGCAGCAATGAGAAGATACTCATTATCTGTGTCCTGAGTTTCTGTGAGGCCTGAAGCTGTTGTTTTGGCTGCATCTGTTGGAGGCATGGTTGTTGAAAAGATATCAGATGTTGACTTTATCCCATATTCAGTTGTCGTCGCCACTGTAGAGGCTGTAGTTAAAACCAAGGCACCTCTTGTAGTGCCCAGAAGAGAAGTTGATTCACTCAAGGATGCTGTGGTTGTATTTGCTTCTGGATTTAGGTCTGGCAACGTGCTGGCATGCGCTGGATTTGCAGAGTGAGAACTCTCCGTGGGGACGGGTGCCGTGGCACGCGTGGAAGCGGTGGAAGACGTTCCAGCATCCTGTGGGATGGGGGTGGTCAGTATTGTGGTCAGTGTCTTCAAGTCAGCTCCAGCAGAGGTGGGGCTGTCAGGGTGAGGAGCACTGGTGCTGGTGGTACCCGGCCTAGGCTGCTGTGCTGGGGTACCTGCTTCAGAAGTAACAGCGAGGGGAGCAGAAGTGGGGGACAATACTGAGATAGAGCTACTAGGTCCTGATTTTTGGCTGGTGGTCACCATCTGGGTGACATGGCTGGTACTGGGAGCAGAGATGCTACCATGAAGGGGAGAAAAGGCAGAGGATGACATGGCTTTAGTAAGGGTATCAGAACCTCCAGGGGTGTTCGAGGCTTTGGCAGTTGTTTCGTAAGTGATAGAGGAAGATGCATTTGTAATGTTTGTTGTCATGGCAGGGGCAGCGGTGGTAGCACTGCTTGGTTTTGTTGTGACATTTTCCTTCTCGAGCCCAAGCAAATGCCTCAAATGAATCTTGTGAGCCTGAGCAGTTGAGGAAAATGTGTTTTCCACACTATGTCGGTCAATCCCTGCATTCAGCATCCCCTCCGTTTTCTGTGGATGGCTCTGGTGCTGAAAGAGGGCTGTTTCCCATTTGCCGCTGACAATTTCTTCCAAAAGACAAAACAAATTAGTTTTGTAAGAATGAAAAACTCTCAAGCTCAAATTTAACCTCAACCCCCCAGTATGCAAACCAGAACACATATTCTGCAGTACACACAGTACAAGTGGAATAAATCAGTCCTGAATTCAGCAAGAACATGAAAACTCAAGACCCCCCTGCCTTTATTGCACATAATCCCTTTGAGGTTTTTTGATTTGGTTTTTTTCTGCCACAGACCTCTAGTATTTGCCCAATTAGGGAGTTAATTTCACAAAAGGGGAGTAATGAAGTGGAGAGCTACAATGCAGAAGCACATTATCAACAGGAGCAGTCTTACAAATGTCAGCTCCTGAGAAGAAGACTCACGCTTTCAAAGTTACACATCATCGACAAAGCCTTTGTGCTTAGGTTCATAATTTTCACTTGTCAAAGCTGAGCAGAAATTTCTACTTACACCTTCATACATCAGGATAATTTCCTTCACAGCTAGTGAGCTAGATTTATAGTGACATAAATCCCATCTGCTTATCACAAGTCCGGTTGTTACATTGCAGAGAAACCTTTGCCAACCCAGAAGAACCATGAAAAAATTCTTTTTTTAAACTTGGGTACTGTGAACTCTTGAAACAAACTTTAGAAGACTGATTTCCCAGCTATAAATAAGCTCCATTTTGTTATTGTGTCACTTTATTAAAACTGAATACCCTGGCACTGGAAAGTCACCATGAGCAATTGCTGCTCTGATTAAAGAAGCAGTCTGTTGACTCTGGAACAAAATCCTGGCAATCTGAGAGAAAAACAATGCCAGGACATTCTCCTTTCTCTGAAAAAAAATATAAATACATCTGTTATGCCTTTATTTTCACTAGGACAGCGTGTGGCGTGCAAATGGCTTGAATGAATGATGTCTTCAACATGGAGACAAACTGTTACTCAGTAAGCCTTAAAAAAGCTACTCAAAGACACATCATGCGTTCATGCAAGTGCCAGAGTGCCTAGGACAAAGTGAAACAGTTATTCCAGTGAACTGCACCTACAGAATCACCCTGCAGGCATTTCACAACCCATCCTCCTCAGCTGAAAGCCTATCAAGGGTTAAATGTAGGCATTTAAAGCAAAAGAACCAGGATCCTGTATTTCCCAGAAGCCTGAAACATAGCTTTACCTGCAAGCAGATCTTTGATGTCTTGCTCTCCAGCATTCTGGCACACACTCAGCTGGTGACACTGCAGGAGGAGGCAGTGATTCTGGTAGGGCACAGACCAATTACAGTGACGGCTCCCTGAAAACAGCAGAGAAAACGGATTGCTGCACACAGGATACCAAACACATTGCTTCGTGGCTCTAACTAAAGAACTGGGGGGAAAAAAAAAGAAAAACACAACCAAAAAAATCCCAAACACACAACATCTAGAAGGTCTGGCCTTAAAAGATCCGGACTCAGCCTTAGTGAAAATACCCAAAGAAAGCCAATGAAGCCAATATAGCCAACGGAGCCTACCCACCTGCTTGTCTTCTGGTACCAGCATCTCCTGACAACAGCAATTCACTCACCCAGACAGGGACAAATAAAGTGCACTACAGTTAGGACCCATGTAAATTCATCTAGATGTCTTAATGAGGAAAAAAAGAAGCGAGTCAAAACTGAGAAGACATCCATCTCATCACCTATGGGAGACAGGTCCCATCCCAGTGCTTGGAATTGCACAGAAATTTACTTGCCGTTCATTGAGCAGTGATACTGTTAGCCATGGGAGCCATCACAGAAGCTGCCTTTTAGTAAGGCAAATCCAACACAAGCTAAATAAAGTCATCACAGGAAGAACTCTCTTTCCTTTAAGCTCCTTTGAGCATCCTTTTGAACTCACTAACTTCCTTCTAGGCATGTCTACATACACAAAATCAAGCTTCCAGGGAAGGAATGAACCTCCTCCAACCAAAGCTGAGGAAACATTTTAAACAGTGTACCAAGTTTTGGGGTCCCTTGCATATGAGGGTGGTATTGAAATACTGGAGTGAGTCTAAGGGAGACTACTACACCTCTGAAGGGCTGAAGCAGATCATTCACAGGAAATGCCAACTCAACATCAAGTGAAAAAGCTAGTTCCCACCACAAGGGCACCCAGGTACTGGACTGGGGGCCAGAGAGGTGGTGCTCTCTCTGTCAGGTCTTCAACAGACAGCTCAAAGTTCGGTTTGGACCAGAGTACTTCAAAAGACCCCTTCCTGCTGTGGCAGCTGCATTACTTCTCTAAGTAACTCATGCTGTGTCAGCAAAGGTGCAAACTACATCTACAGAAAAGCACCTAACAGCTAGAAATATTTTTCCACTTCTCCAAGCAACATAGCTATGAAGATATCTCCCCATGCAACCTTGGCCTGCAATTTCACACTATAATACCTTAAAAAAAAACAAGCACTGCTTCTTTATTGACAGTTACATACGTGTTACTATTCTGACATCTAAGCCTCAGGCCTTATGTCTGCAATGACAGAAAGCACAAAAATAAATGTGGTTGGGAAAGATGGGAAAGAAGAATGAAATCAGCAAAGCTGATCTTAAAACCTAAAGCCAATGATAAAAAAAGACTTTTCAGGTCCTTCTTCCCAGATGATCTCTCTGCACATGGCAAGAGAGATTTATGCCAAGAGTTTCTATCTTTTCCACCTCCCTTGACATCAGGTGGTGCAACAGACTGGCCATCAAGTAACAAACAGAAATGAAATTGCTTCAGTAGGTTAAGTACAGAACGTAAAACCTGGAAAAGTTTATGCTTTTGGGTTTAGTTCTGCGTGGTTTTCTGAAGATGGAATGGGTCACCTAATTCTAGGGGTTTGACTCCATCTGCTCAAGAAAGCTAACACTCAACTGGACTTGTTTCGTACAAACATGTCAGGAGAGAACAAAGTGAAGGGCACAAAAAAGTAGTTAAAGTCAGCAACAGGGCCAGCCGTGCAGCCCAATCATGTTGCAGCCCAATCATGTTGCAGCCCTAATCATGTTGCAGCCCTAATCACAGACTAACTAAATTCTGTATGTTTCTCTTGTGGAAAAGGCAGCTGATGACACCTTTTCTACCCTTACTGAGACGCAAGAAGGTTAAGATGACGTGTGCACAGTGTTTAGAGAGTCTCAGGTGGAACAGACAAGCATGAAGTGCTAAAGACCCCAAGTGTCAGCACTGACAGTGTGAACGTGTCAGCTGTCTGGAGTTTACCAGCTTAAAAAACACAACCCGGAGTTTTCACTGCTCTGGTGCCTGGGAGACAGGCTCACTCTTATTTTACCTCCTAAATAAAACAATTTATAAAGGTACTTTTTTTCCACTATGAAGAAATGTCTCACGTTTAAACTAAAGGTTTGAAACCATTGGCCATTAAAACCAGCATCTTTATGATGTTCCTAACCATCTGAATGTCACATATTCATCCACCTGAGTCAAGGTCACATCTTCACCACAGCATCACCAGCTTTTTGTAGGTGCTACAAGCTTTCTCATCTGGCTAGACAGGATTGGGACCCTCATAAGGACAACTCAAAGACTCTTCTAGAAGTTTAATGCTTTATAAAGATACCTCAGAGGTAGTGAGAAGGCTTTCATCTCGACAGATTTAACTCTGTGCTTGGTTGCAGGACAAAGGGGTTTCTTCTAAGGCAGAAAACACACACAAATACCAGGGAGTAAAGATTACTCCTTCTAGTGCAGCTGCCTACAACAGCAAACTCACTTGCTCACTTGCAAACATCTGGCAGCAGGGAATAATCAGTCTTCAATTCAAGTAACCTAACACAGTTTGNGAATTTCTTGGAGGAAAGTGAGAAGGCTTTCATCTCAACAGATTTAACTCTCTGCTTGGTTGCAGGACAAAGGGGTTTCTTCTAAGGCAGAAAACACACACAAATACCAGGGAGTAAAGATTACTCCTTCTAGTGCAGCTGCCTACAACAGCAAACTCACTTGCTCACTTGCAAACATCTGGCAGCAGGGAATAATCAGTCTTCAATTCAAGTAACCTAACACAGTTTGCACGCTATCAGTGCACACCAACAGCACATGCTGTCTCTTATGGAAGCTAGAAGAGCCCTGGGGAAACAGTTGTCCTGGATTCAATTTAATCAAAGCTATCAGAAGTTATTTAGCACCACAGCACTGCACAGAGAAGCCATAACTGTAAATGTCTGTAAACAACTGGAATTAAAAGAGAAAGTCGTCAAAGGAGCAGCAGAGACCTTCAAGGGGCAGAAAACGCAGCTGGAATGCCATCCAAGGGACAAGAACCTCACCTGAAGCACCCAGGCTCTGACAAGCCTGCCTGCATTGCTCTTCACTTGTAAGTCTGTTTATTTGCACTATATGGACTCCTCTCCCTTTCAGGACAGAAAACTGGTGTTCACATACACAGATGGAAATCAGCAGGAAGAACACAACGGCAGTCCACATCTTCAGGGCTGGCCTTACAGGGAAGCTTCTCTTCCCAGAAGAAATTCTCTCTTATAGTAACGTCAGATCCACTGCAATATACCTATTAAAAAAAAAAAAAAAGAAAAAGAACAATTTATATCCCTATGAGCAGGAATGGAAAAAGAAAACCTGTACAAAAGCAGGCAAGTATCCTTACACATCACAAACAAGCAAGAGCTCAGAGGCAGGAGGAGTAATGACCATTCCCAACTTCCCAGAGAGGCCCTTTCTTTGGAAAAGGTACTTTGTTCTCCTTCCCTCAGGTCCCAGTGGAGAACAGCTGAAGTCAAAAGCCATGTGTACAAAGTCAATCTCAAATCCCAGAAGTGTGCGGCAGCACAGATATGATGCCTTTGGACCCATTCTGAGACCCCTGATGTTGTTCCCAGGCTCAGCAGAAGGGTTTTCACCAGTTTGAGCATACTGATAAGGGGAACTGTAGTCCTGGTCCTGCCTTTACACCAAGTCAGTCAAAACCAAGTAACCAAGGCTGATTTCTGCTTTGATTTTCCTGCTCATTACAAAAAGCTAAAAGAAACTATGATTAAAAACAAGCAAACCTCACTATTTCAGGGCTTCCAAGACATTACACAGACACAGCTGTTAGTAGAGAAGATTCACACCCACAGTAAGCCTTCAATTCCCCACATAAAAGTGATAGATAATGTCTTTCCTTCATTATTAATGCACACATGTGACTCTGACCCAGTGGAGGGGCTTTCATCACTGAGGACTCTGCAACAGCTCCCACTGACATCAGAGCAGATTCGTAGCTTCTATCTGGATTAACCCTCTTGATTCTGAGGTTTTTAGAGCTTTGTATGAGCTTCCAAACAGTTCAGTCTGAACCAGACCTATTGCAAGCCTCTTCCCTAAGTAATTTTTAAGGGCAATCCTCTTCCTCATCACTAAAGGAAGCTTTGGTCGCCATCCTGAAGTTATGAAGAGAAATGTGACAGCCTTCAGAGAGTGTTGGGATTCAGCTTTGTGTGACATCTCCGAGAGGGATGTGATGACTGCAAAAGCAGTTCACAACACAGAATGAGCAGCATGTGTGAATGGTATAAATACCACAGTGAAGAACATCTAACAGTCCTCAGTAATGTGCGTAAGACCCTGATTTAGCAATCCATGCAAGAAGTCTCAGCCTGAGCTCCCAACTCCAGTTTCAACTATGCTTGTGGAGTTTAAGAATCTAAGAGCTGTTTCTCCTCCAAAAAAAGCCCCAAATAATGTTTGTTAGCCTTGACTTAGACTGCAATATTTTGATGCTTTGTTCCATTAAACTTTTGTTTCCAATTTTTCCTTCTGCTACATCCTAAAGCCTCAAACAGGGCAGCAGAGTTTTAGTTTCAAAACCACCCTATCTGAAAAGGGGTGAAATATAAACAGCTACCCCAAGCTTCTCAGAGGACACACAATATACAGGTCCACACTGGACTGTCAAAGAGCCAAAGATGCGGACAAAACTTGATACTAAAATGCAGTGCCTCAAATTCAGTTTTCCTAGTCAACCTTCAAGTTCCCTGAGGAACTCAGAGTCTCCTTCCTGCCTATTTATTCTAGTAAAAAGAGTTATTTTACCTGTTGAAAATAGATGGAGCACTTTTATACCTTCTGCTCTTCCAGAGAAATGGGAAGCCCAAAATGACTGTAGGGCCCTTGCACTGCTGACCTCAGCTCATGCACCCCCTGCTGCTTTCTCCCTGGAGCAAGTGTGCCCAGCATCACGCTCATTTTGTGCGAGCAGGTTTCTCAGCGCAGCCAGAAGTTCAAGCCTGCGTCATCTCACCTGGCAGCAGGAAATACTTCTAAATCTGACCTGACAACAGAAGCCTTGGCAGGAAAAGGCAGCTCAGCAGCCCCCTCCAGTCCCACGTACCAGTGACTACGCCCAGTGTCCAGCCAACACCAGCTCCGCTGGGGCCTCTCTCTCATTTCACATTGTGCATGCACAGCACAGACTGACTTTGCTCTTTCTTTATCACTTCTTCTTCCAAGTGCACCTTAGCAAAGTTGAAAGAATCAGGCCAGGAGAGGAGATGACCTGTGCAACACCAGCACAGCCTTTGCAACAGGCTACACCGCCATCGGCTGCTCGGGAAAGCAGCCCCGCATTCTCCTCAGGGAATTGGCAACATTAATTTGTGTTGTCCAGCCAAGCCAACTTCCAATACTTTTCCCACTGTCCCAAATTGCAAGGCACTTCCGCAAGTTTGTCTCAGCCTTTATCACACTCTTACTGTCACTCTTTGCATATCTTGTAGACTAATCATTGAAAGCTTGCAGTTGGGAGCAAGGGGGCAAGCAAGGCAAAACATTAAATACTCTGCCCACCAGGGATTTTCCTAGAGCAGACAGCAAGGACTTCCTTGAAACTCCACATTGTTCAACTTAAAGCAACCAAACTGGGTTCCCTCAGACACGACAGGTACGTACCCTCACCTCAGAGCACTGTTTGGCAACCTGCACTCCCACCATATGGTGCCAAAGTAAGTGCACTTTTTGTAAACTTTACAGGTCATAGGCAGAGATTCAGAAAGCGGTACTTATCCCACAAAAGAAAAGGGGAAAAAACCATCACTAATCACATTTTAAAGACTGCAGCTTATGTCTGCTGTCCCTTTTCAAGGTCCAGGGTTTATAAGAAGCATTATTTTACAGCCTAAGAAGTGACCCTGAGTATGAATTACCCATGCCATAATGTATGCATATACTGTTTTCAATGAACTAGTAAGGAATAACAGCAATGAATACAAACACTAAACATTTATTATAGGAGGTTTTTTCCTACCTTTAGAAATAATTTTGCAATTATAATAACTACCCTCAAAGAACAAACATCTTCCATTGCATTTTGAAACTGCAGATGTAAGCATCATAGTTATAAATAAATACTATCATTATTACTATAGTTAAAATCTCAGTGGTTTAGGACGAATAAAATATTAATATTATCTCAACCAACCCAAGAACTACATATATTTGCAAGATCAAATGATCACAGCAGTACCTAGAAGCTGTTGCATTAACATGCATCCCCTATGCAAAGAGATGTTTTGTATCCCCAAGCACATCAATTCACTGGAAGTCCTTCCCATCACGACTGACTTTGCTTCCACTTGACTGTAGCAACTGCAGAGGAAAATAAAACCCCAGAAAATGACTCTCACCTCTTCCAAAGTATCTGGAAGTCTTTCTGAATTAGGCCAGCACTGTTTTAGGGGGACATGCCAAGCTCATGCATAAGAGATTTGTCCCTCCTTTCCCTCTCACTAAACATGGTCTCCTCAGGCCCCAACTGGCCATACCTCCCCTATGGCACTCAATACAAAATTACAAGCTTAAAACATTTTTCAAGGTTCTTTGGCCAATTATAAAAATCCCTTTTCAGACTGCAGCGTGAGCGTGTGAAGCACACAAACACAGTGCACAGACTGTAAGTGTATCAGACAAGCAAACAGCTCCTTTCCAAGACCACTGAGAGGATACCCAGTTGCAGTTACACCTTAATGCAGTACAGATGAGGCTTGGGATGCTGTATTAAATATCAGAAACTCCAGCTAGAGGTGTGGTTTTTTGGCCTCTTCCACCTTAGCCAATCCCATTCATCCAGAATAGGAGTTACTTGGAGATCACTTTCCCCAACCTAACAACTGCCCTTTATAATCACAAGCAACGAGCTGAGTTTCTGACTTCCTGCCACACCTCCAGCCTGTCCCACACAGCTCCATCTGTATTCAGAGACCCCTCTGAGCACCCACCCCCGCCACCTACATCCCACAACAGGGCTAGCTAAACCTCCTTCTTCAAACTGTGTTGATTCCTGTCTGGGCAACACTGTGGAAGAGATGAATGCTACGGTTCCCATCAGAAGTAATTTTGAGAAATTGGGACAAAATTCATTCTTCAAGCACTACTGTCTCCACCTACAGAGCATCCCCAAGGAAATTCAAAGCCAAACCAGACCACAAAAGACAGCAACAAATAAAATCTGGGAAAAGACTACACTCTGAAAAATACAAAGTTCGCTTTTGTTATCTGTGGCTGTAACTCAGCAGGGAACAAGCATGCTGGCAAACCAGAATAACTTTGAGTCAACAACTGAATGACTGATGACTTTGCAGTGTACACACATATCCAGAGGGCACTGCCTGCTGGGTTTCACAAGAGTTCCTTGCTTCTTGCTGATCTCACAGTGCTTAAGCCAAGGAATTTATACAAATAAAAAAATCTCTTATTTCAAAGAACAATGATTGGGATGATGTGGCAACAGGAGAGAGAAGCCCTTGGAATATAAACCCCTTGCCTCCATGCCCCCCCAGCAGCCTCAGTTGTTCCTGGTTAAGCAGCTGCAAGCTGCATGCAGTGACTGCACCAGGGTGAAAAGAGAGAGACAGAACTAGACCAAAAAAACATGAAAAGAAGCAATGGGGGTGTTAAGAGATCACAGGTACAAAGAGTGCAAAGCAAATCATTTAGGGCAGCAAAATCATTTAGGGCAGCACATGCTCCTTTGAGCTGTCACTCAAGAGCCAGTAGACACTGCCTCAAAATTCATACTCACAAGCGTGCATGGACTGGGTATGAAATAAGGTCGGAGTTGCAAAGAAATGTTTTATCTTCAGTATAACAACAAAGCAGGGAAAACAAGGGTGGAATACCTTTTGCAGACAACAATGCTACTCTCCCATTAAACTGAGAGGCATAAGGCCTGTTTCCCACTTGCATTTGCTGCTAAACACTTGATGTGTTGTCAGCTCTCTAAACAAGTGCAACATTTCTCTCATTAGAAAAACAGAATTAAACCAGATTTTGCTAAGGCAAGACAAGCACATCTCATTTTGTAAATTGAGGCAAGAATACAGGAAACAGGGAATCTGCACTGCAATCCTCAGATGCATTTTACTTCCCAAGCTTCTCTCCAAGACCAAAGATGCACGTGTAGATAGGTTTGGAGACAGAAGGGGCAACACCAAGACTCATGAGGCTGGCCCAATGTCAGCTGTGTATGACCAGATGAAGTTATATGATTCTCTGAACAGCAGCTTTAGAGCCATTAATTCCTTTGGTTTTAATTCTTCAGAGTGTAACACAGCTGGCCACAGGTCAGAGAAGAGCTGGCACATGGCTCCACACTAGCAGCATGCAGAACAGGGTATTGGATGGTCACACGTTAGGTCTGCTGCTGCCTTTCCTGATGTTTCTGCCAATACATGTCCACAAAAAAAGATTTTAAAAATTCCTGCTTCTCACCCCACCCCACAAGCAACAAGGCTGGGGGTGCACACGAAGTCAGAGGGGACACAGCCAGGCCAGCTGTGATACCCAAGAGACATTCCATCCCATATGGCATTGTGCATATAAAGCTGGGGGAAGAAGGAAGGAAGGGCGGGATGTTTAGAGTGAGGGCCTCTGTCTGCCCAAGTTACAGCCCTGCTTTCCTGGGAATGCCTGAACACCTGCCCACCCCTGAGAAGTGGTGAAGGAATTCCTCGGTTTGCTTTCCTTGAGCGTGTGGCTTTTGTTTTTCCTACTAAACTGTA
>VYZQ01016960.1:0-73701 GCA_013400655.1 Mystacornis crossleyi | reverse complement strand
AGACACTCCAGCTTACCTCAGTGCAATACAGCACTGGGGAGGTTTGCACCGTACATATGTTAGCACGAAGAAGGGAGTCTTCCTAAAATCTCCAAGCCAGGAATGCATTTACAGCAATACCAAAATTGAGCACAGGATTTGAGGTGTGGCCTAATCTGCAAAAAATTCACAGGTCTTGACAGAGTCACATTGGGTTTCTGCTTTGGTAAATCCCAGCAATATTGCATTAAACCAAACCTGAGCAGCCCTGGGGTCAGTGCTCTGTCCCACCTCTGCCAAGGTGCTCCAGCCCACCTGTATCAGTTGCCCTCTTTCCACAAGCTGAACACCTGGAGACATTTCTCCCTCTCTGCTTATTCCCTCACCTTAATCTCTTGCAAAAATGCAAACTTTTGAATAATAGATTTCATCATCTGTAGAAAGTAGCGACCCTTACGCAGTGCCCTACCCCAGTGACACACGGCACTAACCTTCCCTCTAGAAACCGACCGGGACACCGAGCTCGTGCTGTGGGGAGAACGGGCAGAGACACAGAACACAGGGTTGGACAAAAGCAGAGACTTCCATGCAGCACATATCCACTTCAAAGCCCGAATTTAGTAGAATGACTGGTACTCCTTTTCCCATTTTTTTGTTTTAATGATTCATGCATGCAGTTTCGTGAAGCAGCATCCAGTTTTCCCCTGAAGTGTCTTTTAAAAACAAGCCAGTGAGAAGGAAACCTCTGAACAACTACCGAAAGTGAACCTCTGAAGTCATCACAAGCACCACACGAAGTTTTTCCCCTATATACTGGGGTGGGACCGTGGAAGACAAAAGCTTTCCACCTTCCACACCATGTGTTGTGTGTTTAAAAGAAAAAAAAGTAGTCCATGTTTTCAACACATGAAATTCATAATCAGACCACATGAAACAATTATAAATGTTCCTTCAGCCTAAACACACTTAAACAATGCTTTTCACAAGAGAATTCAGCTGCTGTGGCTTATCACAATATAAAACCCAGTAGCTCTGGTGGGGGTCCACAGACCTGCAACAGCTTCGATATGCAAAAAAAGGGGGGGGAAACGCCCCTCCAGGACAGGGGACTGAACAGCTGGACGTGTGCAAGCACAACTGTGAACCTAATGGGTGACCTTGTGTTCTCCCACAGGCATTTGAGGATGTCCAAACACAAATGATGGATTTTACAAGGCAGACTGCTAAATGTCACATCCTTCGACAGCAAGGCTTAGCATGACAAACCAATATCCCGAACCAGGGAGGCACGGGGTGGGGCTGCCTGGAGGAGCCACATCCACTGTGGGTATATTGGTTTGCGTTGCTCAGTAGCATCGAGAGGGTTGAGGATTGAAAGAAGCACTATCCCCTCTCTGCCAAGGCTGGCACAGCTGCAGANTGGCAGGCTCTTCACAGCCAGCAAGTCTTGAGGTCATGCACCAACCTGAATGTAAACCTATCCGTTATCAGAACCTCAGGGAAAACCATCCTTCCCTCTCCTTACTCCAGTGGATGTCCAGGGCTGCCAAAGCAGCATCTGCAGAAGTGCTTCAGGCCAGCTCTTGGATCTCATCTCCTACACAGCAACAGGGCAGCAGCTGTGCTCTCCTACCTTGTTCTAGGTTCCCTCTTTTCCATTTCAGAGGAACTCAGACAGTTTTGAGTCTTGATACTCAAAACCTCATTATTAAATCAAAGTAAAATAAGCTTGGTTTGAGCTCTTCCAGTAGCAAAGAGCCCCTCATGCATGGAAGAGAGACTGCACAGGTAGCAGCAGGTTCTTCTGAACCTTTCAGAGCTTGATACAGAAGGTCTGTCTATCTGCTGATGATGTGGCTAACAAGAACCCCAAAACTATTTCAGGGCGTCACCTGAATGTCCTGGGCATCTACACAAAGTCAGCAGGGCAGCTCACCAAGAGAGATTACAACTACCACAAACATCAGTTTAACTTGTACCCAAGACACGAATGTGAAAAGTGTTCTGCATTTACTGGACAGATGGGGTCACAAATACAGATATTTTCAAAAGCTGTCTCAGATCCCTCCATGTTTATCTCAGTCTTCAATATTTGCTCAGCAGTACAGCAACAAACATAGAAAAAACACCTCTCTCTCAAATTGTAACACTCGAACTTGCAACAAAACCAAGAGGTTATTCTTACTCCAAGATGTTATTCTTACTCCTCCAGAAGCTGTGACCTAAAAGCAGCAGGAAGCCTGAACCTATCAGAAACTTCTGGCTACTGATTTTATGCCAAAGATGCTCTGATCCTGTAATGAGGGGAACAGCAAACTAGAAAAGCCAAACTACCAACAGCATCGATCCACCTGGGTTCAAAGATGAGCTCACCATACACTAATTACCCAGGTCGAGAGTTTGCCTGGGAGAGGCTGTCTAAGCTTGGACAACAGAAATAAGGGAAAGGACAAGCATGTGAAAACCACACTACAAGCAGTAACTCTTACTATTGCTTGCTTCTGATGGGTGTTCTGAAGACTTCAGCTCCAGTGTACTCCAGTACAAACCTGTCCAGTATTGTATCATCAGAACACTGTTACAGGTCAGGAGTCAACAGGTGGAACAGACTGTGACTGAATGAAGTCAGATACAAAACAAAAGACGTGCCAAGAATTATATAATTCACACTTGAATTAACATGCACTTCTGCCTATCAAACACCTTTTGTTTCAAGTTGTTTGCTCCTAGAGACTCTGCAAGACTGGAATCAGAAATGGCTAGAAATGCAGAAGAGTGAGAACTCAGGCAGCCAGAACTGAGGTAAAACACTTGTTAAGCCTCATCCTTTAAACAAAGTTTAGGATTCTCAGAACTAGACACCAGACTAACAAGTCCAACTTGAAGGTCAAAGAGTCCCACCACCTGGTGGTAGGGACCTCAAACCCCTAAACCTGCCCCTGCCCTCCCAGCTGCTCTTGCTCCTGTTCAACTGTAACAAAGCAGAGGGCTTAAATCTCACCAGAGGACTTAAATCCCACCAGTGAACTGCCTCAGAACGTTACCATAAGTAAAGCTTTGTAAAGGGAAGGCCTGGTAAAATCCTGGCTCTGGCCTGTCACTTAGGCTAAGTAGAAAGGGACTGTGGGAGAGTGACTCAGCTAGAATAGGGGAAGTGAGGCAGGCTGCATGAATGCCTTGTGCCTGCACCGTGGTGTATGGTGTTTGGTTAAAATTGGTTTGTTGTGCATTAAAACTGTGCAAACTGATAATCGACTAACGGCATAAAAACACTGGGTTTTTGGCAATAAAGGTCCTTTGCAGCTGCCTGGAGACTCTTTGTTGCTCCATATTGCTACATCAGAACACAAGGTGAAGTGGCACCAATGCTGCTCTCCTCAAAAGCTGCAGCTTGGAGTAAACCAAGAACTGCCCCATAAGCAGCAGAGTTGTCCCTACAGAATGACAGGAATCTCAGAGTGACACAATGCATGTTTGGCATCACAACTGTCAACTACTGAGAAGTGTGTCTGCTTCTCAAAATTGTCCAGAAATCTGAAAGTTTCCAAAAGAGATGAAAGAAAACTCCAGAGATATTTTTTAAGTGACAGAAATGGGTCAGAGGACCAGAAGTCTTCTCTTCAGGTTCCCTCTCTGGTTTAGGCAGTTTGGAACCAGGATCTTCTAGGACGTGATGGAGAAGGGCAATTTCACTTCAGTTGCCTGGAATTACACCATGAGGTAAATCTGCCCAAGCAGACAATGGAGCAGAAAAACTGCTGCAGTGAGGATCATGTGTTGACTTTTTGGGGTTAGTTTTGGGTTTATTTGTTTGCCCTTTTTTTTCCTGACAGCCATCTGAAGAGGATCTTGCTTAGCAAACCCTCTAGCACCTACAGGCCAAGATAGAAAGCTCTCTACCCATACAGATGCACATTAACATCTACAAAATCAAACAAACAATCTCTAACCATTCAAACTGCACGCCCACCATTTCAGCCTCTGCTTCTTAAAGCACTTCCCTCCAGCAGTAACATTCCTGAAGAGGAGAGAAAAATACTGAAATAAATTTGTCCACATATTTTATTTACAAATTCTCTTCTTCCTCCAGACACCTTTTATGCAGATGAATCTCTTTACGAAATCCTGTGTCACAGCTCTATGTTCACCGGATGGCATTCACTGTATCTTGCTTAGAAGCAACTGTAAATGTGAATGCCTGAGTCAGCTGTGTATCACAACTTTGGAGCACGTATTTTAACTCCAGAAGGGACCTCTGCAGGTGTTATCTTACTGATTTACTGCAAACAAATTTGTCCCAAGACACGCAATAACTTAAAGAGCTCATTCAGTAGAGGGGCTTGTTTTCAGTCAGCTCCCAGGGGACAGGTTGCCTACTCCGGAGTTTGCATTACATCTGTTTCCACTTCCAGAGGGGTCAAAGACCAAGTGCAGAACATACTACCCAGAAAGAACTGCTTACTCATATTGCCAAAACCTGCAGGGGAAAAAAAAAAAAAAAGGCAACCAAAATCCCCCAGCTCACCAGTATTTTCTGTTTGTATTTTATTTTTAGGGTCTTTCAGATATTCCTTAAGAGGATGGATCATCAGCAGTGGAAACCCACTTCTGCTACAGCTGCTAATTCACTGAATATATTTCATTGCATCAACACAGATCCAGCTTCTATACATCACAAGATTTTCAAACCCTAGAAATCCTTGCTCCCTTTGCAATGGACAGAAAAGCAACAAACAGGAATCTATGAACACGTGGGATTCAGTCAAAAGGTATTTGCTAAATAGCAAACAAACACAACTTCCTGCTTTTGGTTACCAAGTCAGCTGGTAACAAAAGCCATCTGCATTACAGCTCAGTCCAGGCCACGTGCTTCTCAGACTCACTCAAGTGTCCCTGAAGAACATTATCAGCTGTTTCCACATCAGCATATCTGTCTGAGGCAGTAACTCTTCAAACACACAAAGCCTGTGCATAACTTCACACGTGAGAATAAGTCTAGCAGAACCTGTGGAACCTGAGACCTCCATAAAACTGAGTTGTGTAGCCACTGGCAGGCTCATGACACTGCATTCCCTTGCTGGCTTCACCACCCAAAATGTGCCCATTGGAGTCAGGTATACCCCGGACACTGTCAGTGACGCATTTCAGCCACAGCACATGCCTACTCCAGCCACATCAGAGATGGTCCTTACGGCCAGAACGCGGGGGTCCTGCCTCTTCCACAACGCAAATACAAACTGCTGCCAACCCTTTACAAAAACATCATCATATATAAATCAGATATAAACTTATGTCCTAGAAATGCATGCTTGCAGTCCAGAAAGCCTGGGCTGCGTCAAAAGCAGCGTGGACAGTAGGTCAAGGGAGGGAATTCTGCCTCTCTATTCTGCTCTGGTGAGACCCCAGCTGGAGTGCTGTGCCCAGCACCTCTCCTATGACAACAGGCTGAGAGAGTTGGGGTTGTTCAGGCTGAAGAAGACTGGGGAGACCTCACTGTGGTCTTTCAGGAGTTAAAGGGGGCAAATAAAAAAGAGGGAGACTGACATTTTACAGGGGAAGACAGTGACAGGATAAGGAGAGATTTAGATTAGATGGTAGGAATAAGTTCTTCACTGTGAGGGTGGTGAGGCACTGGCACAGGTTGCTCAGAGGAGCTGTAGATACCCCTTCCCTGAAAGTGTTCAAGGTCAGGTTGGAAGGAGCCCTGAGCAACCTGATCAGCTCTGCCCATGGCAGGGGGGTTTGGAACTAGATGATCTTTAAGGTCCCTTCCAAGCCTAACCCTTTAACGATAGCAATAAATGCTCTTTGCTTGCACATGGAGAATTTCAAGGTATCACTGGGCAGGTCTCACCTGTCAGAATTCCCCATCCTTAACCCCCCTAATAACCCAATCTCTGTTTATCTTGTGGAAAAAAAAACAGAAAGCTTTTCTTCCCATCATGTTCTCCTTTTCTAATTAAATACAGGAGTTTAAATCTAGATGCTACTGTCAGCACGACAACACACTGATGAGGTAAAGTTTCATCAAAAGGATTGATGGTACAGAGGAGTTTTGCTGACACAAAAACACCAGCCCAACCTCTGTAATATGGGTTAGTCCACGGCATGACAGGGCATCAGTTCAAAAGAGCAGAGCAGAGGCAAGGTAGCCCAACCCTCCCTTATCTCACAGGATGGGAAAAGGGGTGTGAAAAGACTGAGTCATTTGTGCATAGCTATAGGAGGAACTGGTCAGAGCTGGACCCGAAGATGAAAATCAAGTCTCTTGAAATCCAGCTCAGTACACAGCTACAAGACAGTCAGCTTTTCCTGTGAAAGCATATACGTGGGCAGTGTGTCATTAGGGCATCTCGGGAACATCCAGAAACACCTGCTGTGGGATTTCTCTTTTCAGATGGAGAGAGGGAAGAGGAGTGTTCCTATAACATACATCACATACAAATCAAATTCCTGTATCAGTACTGATATTCAGGGCATGATGTACACTGAGAAATGTGGAAGTCAAGAGTAATACAAATGCATGAAGTAGCCTCCTCTCCACTTAATGGTTTGCTTAATCTTAGACAGACCTCAAATATTTCCCTTCAACCAGCTTGCATTCAGACCACTTCTACTTTTATTTCCTGTTCTTCACTTATACCTGGGTCATGAACAGAGATTAATTTTGCCCTCACCCATCTGCATATGCTCAGTTCCTGCTGACTTCTACAGAGCTTCTCTCTACTAACTGACTTGTTTTAAGGCAGTTTCAAATATATCCAGAGAAACTAAAAGCAAAAATAATGATTTTGAGTGCTGAAACTTACCATGCAAACACTTGTAACTGTTTTCTTGCTGTCAGGAATTATTGCGTCTTTAGGGAAAGCAATAGCCGATAAAAGCCTGGATACAGTAGGACTGCAGCTGAAAGCATAGGGAAAAAAATGTATAAAATGTTATTGTATGCAGCCTGAGAGACATTTCTGTGAGACTGTCAAAGCATTTTCACAAAGAAGTGGAAGAGTGGAAAGGTTTATCCTGCTTTTTATACAGAGAAGCCAAACAAAAAAAAAAAATAGAGAAGAAGACTCAGCAAAAGAACATGCTTAATCCTATTAAAATTAATGAGATTTAATCCTGGTCTCCACACACTAGCTGTAGTAGGAGTTTAACTTAAGTGGATTTAAAACCAGATTTAAAGTGCTGCAAAGTCTCCCCAAGTCAAACAAATATAAATCCAACACAAACATATATGTAAAATTCAACAGAAATTTTATCAGCCACTCTCCTTCACCCCTTATTTTTTTTATTTTTTTTTTTAATCTGAAAGCAGGACACCAGNGGGAAAGCAATAGCCGATAAAAGCCTGGATACAGTAGGACTGCAGCTGAAAGCATAGGGAAAAAAATGTATAAAATGTTATTGTATGCAGCCTGAGAGACATTTCTGTGAGACTGTCAAAGCATTTTCACAAAGAAGTGGAAGAGTGGAAAGGTTTATCCTGCTTTTTATACAGAGAAGCCAAACAAAAAAAAAAAATAGAGAAGAAGACTCAGCAAAAGAACATGCTTAATCCTATTAAAATTAATGAGATTTAATCCTGGTCTCCACACACTAGCTGTAGTAGGAGTTTAACTTAAGTGGATTTAAAACCAGATTTAAAGTGCTGCAAAGTCTCCCCAAGCCAAACAAATACAAATCCAACACAAACATATATGTAAAATTCAACAGAAATTTTATCAGCCACTCTCCTTCACCCCTTCTTTTTTTTTTTTTTAAATCTGAAAGCAGGACACCAGGACACATGAGAAATACATGCTGACATGTTTTGCTGGACTATTGCATAAGTAGTTCTCCAGGCTTGGCACCAAGTCAGAGTCAGGTGGAGCCAAGGAAGGCAGTCCCAACACCCTCCTGGACAGACACCGTTAGCAGAAGCAGTGAAGAGGATTTGCTGAATGTCCCAGTAAGTTAATAAAAAGGCTCTTGTACGCAGACCACCTCTCCATCCCTCTCTGTGTACTTAGGGAATAACAGAGGTAGCTTTGGGGGCTTGGGCACCCCATAGCCACGCCTGCAGAACACACTTTAGCTGTCCTTTAGCGGACACAGCCCAACTGAGATTCCCATAGCACAGGTGCCAGGAGCTGTGGTGATGTACAGACATAACCCAGGCACACCCCTGCAACCCGCACAGGCCAAACTTCCTGCTCGAATGGGAGACCAGCTGGCTCCTCCAGCAGGTGCAAGATGCACAAATGGACTGTGGGTCCTGCCACCCTGAGGGACAGTCCAGCTGGCTGCAAATAAACAAGTACCCACATCCCCGGCTCTCTGCCCACTGTTCCTTTCTTCATAGCATATTGTCCTGCAAGAAAACAACCAACCAAACAAGCACCCAGTGTGCTTTCCGAAGAGTTGACAAGTGATCCTGTGAAACAGGAGGAAAGGATGTGATGGAGAACCCAGACCCACACATTGCCATTCCAGAGACCTCACCTTCTGCAAAGGGTGTTTAAAGATCAGGCTTCCCACCACGGCAATGCCGCCACTGGGGACAGGGTTTCAGTCCCATCCTGTCTGACAGCACCGCACAGCACCACCTCGGTGCCAGTGCAGCAGCACACCCACCTCTCAGCACTAAACTCCAGGATCTGAGCCTTGAGGAGGCCATGCCCAGAACAGCAAAGAAAAATAAAGCCAGCAAAGGAAATGGAAGACTGTCAGATGTTTTGGCACCTATGGTGATGGACATTCAAAACTGCCCTGAGGAAACCTCATGCCAGGGAAATCGCAGTAACAGCAAAGCAGAGCCCTCAGCTAAACGCTACAGAACCAAAGCAACGAGCAATCCAGGCACTGAAACAGCAAGCAGCCAGGAGCTACTTTACACACCAGCAAGACAATCACGTGGCTCCACTGAGCATTACAGCCCACTTCTGCAGTTCTTGCTACTTACTTTCATGGGATAAGTTGTTCACAGGAACATGCAGAAATGTGCGTGCAGACATTCCGACAAGAAGGGGGTCTCCACACCACGGCAGAGATAAGTTGTCTTTTCCTGAATGAACTGCTGCACCACAAACACCCTGGGCACCTTACCTGCATGGTGACTCTCTTGAATTGCCAGCAGTCAAAAGCTGGAGGAGCTATGAACCCAAAATGCACAACCAGGTCCTGCCTGCACTTATTTTCAGCATTGTCACTGTCCCTGCAGTGCCAGAAGCATCCTTAGACCCCAGCTGCCAATTCACAACTCCTTCACGAACTCCTCCCAGTCTAAGCAGCAGGAAGGGAACCAGAAATGACTGGAGGAATGAACACGTCAAATGCTTGCTACCATCAAGCACCACAGGGTTCAATCGCAGTTTATTTCACAGGACTTCTTGGCTTCACTATCGGCAAAGTCAACAGCCCTCAGGGAGCCCCTTCCACACCCAGACAGACTGGGTATCATTGACATGTGGGGGTATGACACAGGATTACACCTGCAGGACAGGCTGGAAGCTAGGAAGGGAACCAACCTTGCTGAGCCAGAGCACACAGTGTCAGATGGCATCCAGCAACAGCACACACAGCAGGGATATTGCCCTCCCAGTCCTTTTAAGGGCCGGAGGAAAAAGAAGTCAGTCACAAAGATCATCTTGTCTGGCTGCTGCTTCAGCACAACCCACGGAGTTTCATCCAACAATATCTGTGTTGGACAGGGTGGGAAAGGTATCTCCTGCACCTCAGAAATGAGCTTTGAACCAGCTGCGTACATAGGTACAGACAGCTCCTTCAGAAAAGCATCCCATCCCATCCCAACCGAAACACTTAAAGGACAAATGGCCAGCTGGTGTGGGTTGTCATTGCTCTGCAAGGGAGTTGTAGCAATGCACAGCAGCTGAGGAACTACTTGCAAGTCCTGGTGAATTGACAGCTTTTTGCTTCAGCACTTCCATGCACAAACATCTCCATTCCTTTATATCCCTGAAACATACTCCCTTGACAATTTAGCCAGTAACATACAAGTGAAAAGTCTGCTAGTGTGTTCCCTGTAATCCAGGGTATGCATCCAGACATTTTAAATACATTACCAGGTCTTCAGCATTGAAATTCTTCATCACCAAAGCTTGAAATTTTCCTTGCAAATTACTCCCATAGCCTTTGAAAAGCCTGTGCCGGGAGACTTCTCTTAGAAGGCAGAGGCTTCAGGTTGTATGGGTGTGCCAACAAGAATTTCAGTAACAGATAACCAGGTGCAAAGTCTGTTTCCTGGCAGTTGGGTTTATAAATCCAGCAGGGAATTTGCAATTAAAACAAAAAATAAAGATGTCCTCAGCAACATGTTAAGAGGCATGTAGCCTGGAATTTCTCCCACAAAAGTACTAAAACAAGACGTGTGTGTATGTACATGCATTATGTAGACATAAAAGCCAGAACCAAGCAGCGAACACGCACAGCACATGCACAAATCTACTACAGACATGAAAGCTAAAAAAAAAATGGATGGATTCCTTCTAAACTATCCATTACCCCATAACGGACTGCATTAACATACAGTGGTTGATTATATTCATTAACATAGTGGTTGATTACGGTAGGTAGATTCGATTAATACAAAAATACATGCACTTTTGAGACAGAAACACTGCATCAACCTGCATCTTACAGCCTAGTTTTCAAAGTTACTGTTCAGTCACAAACCGTCTGAGGACTAAAGGGCACCAAATGTTCACTACCAGCAAATTTCCATTGCTCATCAAAACTGCATTGCAATCTGTCTTAACCTGAGGAGGATTTCTTGGGTTTGTCCCTCCAGTAAGCAGTCAGATAACTCACTTTATCAGGAAACAGCAGTGGTGTTGCATGACCAAGTCTAGCAGGGATTCAGTCCGCTAACATGTAGGACATCAAGGCACATCACTCAACACGAGCCTGTGACAGGAGTTTTCTTTGCCAATCCTAGAAAACAAAGTTTGGGAGACAGAGGGTAAAGTTAAAGGATTTTCTGACTCCACCAGAAGAAGATTCACTGCAATAGAACATTCCCACAGAATGCTGTATTTGAGAGCTCGGTCAAAGAACAGTGTTTATTCTTCCTGCCATTTCCTGGACTCCAGCTGACACCTTGCTAACATTGCCCAGGGTACAGTTAAACCTTCTGAAAACCTTTACTTAAGGTAGGATAAATTGCAAAAGATTTCAGTGCGATACCACAGGATGCCACACTCAATTGCACACACTCAACTTTATTTATTCGGACACACGCTAGATTTACATATCAGTGATGCCGTGCCTAAGGGTGGCGACTCCTATAGACACCGGATCTTTGAAGTGGTCCGTAAGGCCTAAAAATGTTACACTCCGGCTGTGAGTTACTTGCTGAGTCAATCACCTCTTCCCCGCAACGAAATCCAGTTCTCTCCGCTCCCGCCTCCCCGCTCCCAAAACCATCTACAAGCGTTCAGACTGCAGGGGAACAGAGCCACCGCTCCCTCCGCTGCTACGGGGGGAGGGCTGCAACTTACTGCAAAATTTATTCGCAACTCGTGCCACGAATGTACTCGCAACTTCTGTGGCAGTTCACGGGAACGGCTGCGGAGCCGCCGCTCGCCCCTCGCGGACCGCGGCTCCTCGTCCGCCGGACCCGCGCGGGCTCCGCGTCCCCCGAGACCCCCGGCACGGCCACTCGCCCGNGTCGTGGCACAGCAGCAGGAGCGGCTTTGGCAAAGCTCCCGTTGATGCCAACCCGTTTTGCGCGTGTGTCCAACGCCGGGCTGGACGCGGCTGTGAGGAGCCTGGTCTAGTGGGAGGTGTCCCTGCCTATGGCAGGGGCCTGGAACTGGGTGAGCTCTAAAGTCCCTTCCAACCCAAACCATTCTATGGTTCATAGTCACTACCGAGCAGGAAAAAAAAATAGATAAATGTACTGGCTAACAGCGCCTTGCTGTCCTGGACTATGAAAAACACACATTCCACCATAATCCAGACATGACTGCTCTCATACAACCCCAACACTGTGAGAGGCTCTGCGTTACTGGACATTCCAGTCCACTAACTACAGTCCTGTTTAAACAGAATACTGTTGAAATAAATTCTAGATCAAAGACCAGAAATCAGCTCTTTGACGATTGTTTTGCTGTTTCTAGTGCTGCTGTCTATGGCAGAAGTTTGCACAACAGCAGCCCCCAGCTGCTTGGGGCAAACCCTACCAGCAGTGGAGCTTTGAATCTTTTGTATACCATGTACTGCTCTTGTATGTACAGACACATACATGATATAATGTCGTGGGTTGACATGTCATATCTGAGCTGCACTCTGAAGCATGGAGCTGGCTCCCTGAAATGGCATCAGGTGCAGGACTTCCACGGAGACATGGGTGCCCATTTCTGAACAAGCACATTTGTCTCTTGAATTCAGTTCCTTTGGGTTGATTCCAGATTGCCCAAAGAAGAGAGACATTGGACACTGGAAGAAATTCTTTACTGTGGGGGTGGTGAGGCACTGAATCAGTTCTCCCAGAAAAGCTGTGGATACCCCATCCCTGGAAGTGTTCAAGGCCAGGCTGGACGGAGCCCTCAGCAACGTGGTCTAGTGGAAGGTCTCCCTGTCCATGGCAGGGGGCTTGGAACTGGATGATCTTTTACGATCTCTTCCAACTGAAACCATTCTGTGATGCTATGCAAAAAGAGTCATTAGAAAAAGAGGTGCAGAAACCAGCCTTGTGCACACACAGACACAGTCCAGACTGGGAGATGCTTCACATAGTAACTGTACCATTAAACAGGTGAGGAAGGAATCCTTGTTCCCTCAAATCATGTATGGATTTGTCTGCTACTGCTAATCTGGCCACAGATGAAAGTGATGCCAAAATCATTCACACATCCCAATGTAATTTTAGAACACAAAAATTTGCTTTTCAAAATGAGCAGTGAGGAGGAGGAGGCGGAGGAGCTGAAACCCTGGTCCATCAGTTAATTAAAAATAGACAAAATGCGAAGCTGGCCAGCACTCCACATTAAGTACTCCATTTAAAGTATGTGTGTCTGTATACATTGTATAGATACATCGTTCCATCATTCATGTAGCATACCAGCATTTACTGAAATATTCCCTCCCCTCCTTTCCAGAGGAGGAGGAAGGGAGACGGAAGCTCTGCAATGTAAGAGAATTAGAAGAGACAGTTGAAGGGGGGAGGGGGACTGTCTGCTGTAGAACAGATTATCTGGCAGGACCAAATACAATGGTGGAGGAAATATTTGTGAAGCTCTTGAGCAAAGCAGGAGGGTGTGTGGCCCTTAGGGTTGGTGCAGTGGAAAACAAGCACATTTCTGGGAAAAACAGTCCCAGGAGGAAAAAAAATGCCCATAGAGAAATCCAGATGTGCAGTGGGAAAGTACAGGCACTGAAAAATAACTGTGATCATGCAGTCAAAGAGAATGGGATGTCATGAATGTGCCCTCACTCGCCTGTCTCCCTAAAAAGCATGGAGAAAGTCAGTGGGGCTGTTTTGTTTGAGACACCCAGAGGACAATCTTGAAGTGTTTAGACATCTTTGCAACTTTACATGTCTCGTGTGAAAAGCCAGGGTGCTAAGACATGCTTGCAATTACAGGTTTTCATAGAATATAAATGAGCTTTCAGTTGGTTTGCATTTATTCCAGATTGTCAGGAGAGCAGAGATTATGGGATATAACAAAATGCTATCAAAGGGTTTTGGGCTGGAGGTGCAGGGAAGGAGATTTTAGGATATTAGTTTAAAGACAAATGGCTTCAGTATAATCAAGCTATGTCCCAGACATTAACCCATTCAGAGACTTTGCACTGGCTGAGCTGGAGACCAAAAGGCAGATCTGTGTTTAAGAAATAACACATTTCTGTTTTAAGAACAGATGGTGATTTGAATGGGGAGTATTTGTTCTTCTGGACTGTGCAAATAAATATAGCCAGTTGATACAAATTAAAGAACAGTCATACATCTCCTATTATGTCTAAGAAAATGTGGAACTCCATTAAAACATGTAAAAGGTTGAAACTCCCTGCCCCGCATTATAATGGCCCATTTTGTCCAGTGCCAAGAGAGGTTCGCAGCCTGCTTGAGAAAGCTGTCCCCCCAGGGAGGCATCATCTCTCCAGCTCTGTGTGTGGTACATACAAGCTGCCATAACAGAGTTTTAACTTGGTGTAGGCCAGATTCACCTCTGGTATAAACTCCAGTCTTAATTAAGCCAAGAACCTGTTTAGCCTGCTATTATTTTTTCTGATAACCATCTTCTCATGGAGGACATGCCTGTGCCAACTCTCAGGCTGCGATTAGGGAAGAATCTGGCTAGAACCGTTGACAATATGTTTGCACAGTACTAAATACCATTTAATATGATCTATAAATATTTACACTTGGAGGAAGAGATTTGCTCTTTGCATAGTTTGCATGCTGGCATCTGCTAGACTGAATAAATTACTAATGAAAATCACATTGTGAAAAAAAATTCCATGATGATTCTTTGGAGCTTTTATTTTTAAAGACAGTGGTGTGATAAGGAAATACATTCCTTGGGAATTAAATTCGGTGCAAAATATCAACGCTGGAATAGGCACTATTGCTCTGTGCAACTGAGGCAGGACAGAGAGCAGGAGCGCTGGTTTTCGTAGGCTGACTGAAGAGACATTTTAGTTGGGGAAAAAGAGTCCTTGTTCTCCAGCAGCCAAGTGTACAATGGCTTGCTTTGGTATGACAGTCTTGAAGGGATTTGGATTTCTTTCTGATCCTGCATCTTTCCCAGCCCTGAATTCAGTCCCACCAAATCATGAGTCTGGCCAGCTCTTGTGGTTTTTGAGTCTTTTCAGAGTGTTCTAGCTTCCTCAAGCAAGATACTGCATACAAATCCTGACTATCATTTTAAATTGGCTTTGGTGTATGTGAGAAAACATATGGAAATCTGAAACAAGTGCCCTTAAAAGTGATAATGTGGATAAACTTACCTGAATTTCACTGAGATTCACTCCTCGTATTTGAGCAGAGGGGTTCCCATCCACTGATAGTAGTCACTTAAAAGTCAAATTTCATAATTAAATCCCAAATGCTCTTTTAAAACTTATTTTAAAGCCAAGATTCTCATGTAATTTAATTTTAACAATATATACCAAAATAAAGAATTAGTCACAAGGAGAGACCATCAAATTGACTGGATTTTTAATTACTGTAAAGCACTAAATGCATGCAAACAGCTACAAATTATCTTCTCTGTGCATCTGCAGAACATTACAGCCACAGATATAACATTACTCAGGACCCATCAAGATGCTCCTGTTTATTCAAACTCCTAGAGCTGTGCCACTGGCATCATGTTACTGCAGCTTTGCCATGAAAAATGCATATCACACTCTGCCAGAAATCCTTCCTCTCAGAAGCCATGGAATCTCTGAAGTATGAGTTAAATATACATTACCTCCTCACAGAAGCAGCCTGAAAGATATTTCTAGCAGTGCGTTGTCACATGTGTGTTCCAATGTCCTGCACTCAGCTATCTTCACTTAGTTGTCTTTCTATCTCTTCTATCTTTTAACTAAATCTGGCTGAAAATGGAGAGAACCTGGGACCAAAGAGAGCCACAAACTGTGCATGAGGTAGGGCAGAAAGGGGGTGTCAGAAAAACTGTTAAAATTGCTTTTGGGTCATGGCACAAGGCAGAAAGCAGCTCTTCAGAAGTTTCTAACCACAGCCCCACCGTTTTGCCCTGCCAACACAGTGCAGCCAGGAAAATCTCTTAGCCAAGCACAAATGCATGCTTCATCCATGGAAGATGTTGTGAAGTCTGGATGGGAGTGCAGTTGTAGCTCACCTCTGGGCTGCAGCCAGCAGCTGTGCTCCATTTATGTGGCCTGGTACACACTTCAGCAGGCAGTGCTGCCATCCTGTACCTATACTTCCTGTAGGGCTATATAATAAAGCAGAACTGGATCTTGCCAGATGAATTCATTCCAATTCCCAAGCGTCCAAATCCAGGCTTGTTGGCTGTCCTTGCATTTGGATTCCTTGTGACGCAGAGACTCCAACATCACCACAAGGGGGAGGATGTGGTGTGTTCTGCTTCTGGTCTGTAATGTTCGTGTTGAGAGAGATGTGGGACCTTGCTGATGTTTATTGTACAGACACACACAAGAGCTGGTCCTCGCACGCAAAACACCATGCTGAAGGAGAGCAGGCAGGCTTTGTCTTCACTAATGGGGGTGGAAAACACTTCCAGTAAGTTAATTGATGAATTATTCCTAAGGAAAAGTGAAACCTGCTGTGGCTGGTCAGTACAGCCTGCCTTGTCCACACAAAGATTTTATGCACGCCTCTCCTGGCACAGGTATGACTGTACAGGGAAGTAGAGGGGCTCGGAGGACAGATCAGAATGGCCACTCCAGGGATATAGCTAAATTCTCATGAGAGCTGCTGTTGACCTGGTTTCTGCTCCGCTCTGTTTAGCTCATCCATAAGGATTTCTGACTCATGCTAGAATGCTTTGCACTGGCTGCTTCCTTTTTCACAGAACAGCCCAAGCTGGTGCAAAGAATGTATTTGGGAACAAGAGGTAACCCCTTCAGACAGTAATGCTGGAAAAGCAACATAAGCAAGAATCCATACAGTGAGAAAAGTGGGCGTTTGGGTGGGGTGGCAGAGAACAGGGAACCGCCATTCTGAAAAGGAGAAAAAAGTAATAATGACAGCAGTTACCAAATCCCATTTTTGCCTAGAGCTATGCCAGGAGGATTTTTAACTTGAGGGATTAGGAGTGCATAAAAAAATTAATCTGGAACTTGAGCCTATATCCTTTATGCTGAGCGCAGGAGTTTTCTTGCTTGAAAAGATCATCAATAACAGAGTCAAGTTCAAATGCTACTTTCCCAATTGAATAGATGGCAGACTTCACCACACCTGATTTCAAGTGCAATGTATGCAAGTCAAACACAGGACTTCCTGCTTCGGTCCTCCTCCTCCCTCCCTCCTCACACCACAAACCAGGATCTTGAGCCAATGCCAAGAACATCTGAAGATTATGTACAGGTGAAGCCAGAACTGGCTGAATGCTTGGCAAATGTTGCTGCTGATGTTTTTTTGCTTTATTTTCAGCTTGTGTGTATGCAAGCAATGGATTTGCCAATGAATTTTCCATCATTTTCTCTCTACTCGCCACCTTAACAGCAGCCTCCGTTGAGCCGCCAGCCTTCTGGCCTTAGACGGGCACAGAAGGAAGAGGCTGTAGCTATTTGAATAACTCAAAGAAAGAAAGATCATTAAAGCAATGCCTCACAGTGCTGCTGTCAGCCTTGTGTCTGGTGGCATTTCTGCAAGACACCATTCTGACCACCACCTTTCCACTCCAGGGTTTATAGCTGCAATATTAAAACATGAGGTGATCAGGAGCCTGCACAAATGAACTCAATGTGGAGCAGATATGGTTTTGGTTTGTTGTGCTACAAAAGAAAAAAGCTAGTTATTTTAAGATAAAGCCTTTTGACTGGATTCAGACACGTTCTGAGGTATCCCTGCATAGAAAGAGGCACTGTATTATTACCAAGCCTTGACAGTCTGTACCTGTAGATTTTATTAAAAAAAGAAAAATCACCCCAAACAACCCACATAACAGTCAAAATAGTAGAAACTCTGATGGAAGAACAGGGTAGCTGCTCTAATGATACAGCACGTGCATGAACACCCACATTTTTTAAACAGGCGTCCATGTAGTGTCCACAAGGACTGGAGGACAGCAATGCGTGGTGCCAGTCTCCTCCTGAGATCAGGTAGAGGCGGCAAGAGAGGGCAGTTAAGCATTAGCATACTTTCTGGTGCTTAGTTTCCTAAATAATCATCTCTTTAGTCAGCTGAGAGCTGACCACTAATGGTGCCATATGAGGGTTTCCTCCCCAGCCTGCCCAGGACACTGTGGCTTTCCCAGCCATGACCCAGGACTGCCAAAAAGGCTCAAAGAAGGCGTGTGGTGGTGGAAGGAGATAGCAAGGATACCCTGAACACCAGGGGGAATCGGACTGAAAGCCTGGAAAGCAGGCTAGACAAGGAGGTGCATGCACACATCTGAGGGTAGCTTAAGGACTGAGTCCCCTTTCCAGAGCCTGCGAGGAAGCAGAAAAGGGTTAAAGCATCTTCTGCTCACTGCTTTTTCTGCTTGATTAACCTATTGCCATCCTGTCAGCCAAAATGAATGTCTTTGATATAAGCCCACCCTCATGCCACTTTGGTGACAGACCATCTCCTCCTGCTGCACCAGATCTCCTGCACATCTTGACAGAGCAGCTGCTAATAAATACTTGGAGGCTGTCCAAGGGGGCAGGGTAATGTGGGAGCAGGCTGGCCAGGGAGCCTTGCACAGTGCCCCACCAACAGTTGCACAATTCTGAGGCAAGATGGGATGTTTTGTGCCCGTCCCACCACCACTCTGCAACAGCTCCAAAACAACCTGAGTTTCAGATTTCAACCTGTACTGCTTGCGAGGTTCCCCAGACTGCTGGAGACACAGAAAATGGGCCCCCATTGATACCTAGACTCCCAAAGACCCCTTCACACGAACAGTGCAGTACATGACACTGTCACCAGCTACTGCTTCTGTTAGCTTTCCTTCAGCTTGGAAGGTGTCCTTCTGCCCCTTTGCTCCATGGCGATGCCTTCAGAACTGGCAAAGTGCTTTTCATTGGACTTCCAGGTGCTTGATATTACAGCTGCACTACAGTCTCTGGTCATAGCAGTGTCTCTTCTGCCTCTTTCAAACTGACAGGAGGTGTGCACTGCCTCCATCCTTACAACTTGGTCATTTAACTCTGAAACCTAGTGACAATCATTTCAAAATGTCAGTTGTTTAGAGGTGGCACCCAGCTGCTCAAATCTGAAAAGACACTACTATTTTCTTACCCTGAAACCACACACCTGGATAATGGTAGAAAAAGTAGAAACATTTCCAAAAAATATACACGCTAAAGTACACATCCGTGTCCCTAAATCATCAGTGGACAGATATATGTCTTCTTTGGCTTCACATTTTTTACTTTCATTAAGATGACAGACTTGATGTAAATGATGTGGCACTGCCTAACACAATAGCAAACTACAAATATGCAAATGTCCATATTAATAGGGCAAAATACCTCTTGCCCTTTATAAGCATAAGCGTTGCTTTCTAAATGGTACTGAAATGTGTGTTCTTATACTGAAAAACACTCACACTCACTATACCAGAGATCACCATCTGTCAGCATTCATGTTCAGGTCTTCAGAGAATCACCTTGAAAACAGAAAATGACCACTTGGCAAGCACTGACCCATGCCAGCGCTTGGAGATCTGCTTGTGCGCAGGGCAAATAATTGTCTCTGTCTTGTGTATATGCAGAAACCCAGTCATCAGAGATCTCTCCCTGGTCATCACTTTTTCATGTGGCCGTCCTGTCTCCGAGGCCTTTCAGTCCATAGCCAAGTTTAAAGTGCCCTTGCAATGGCTGATCCTATTGGCTCCTTGGACATAAATGAGGAGCTAAGACCCTCCAGAGAGAGCAGCATGGAAGGGGAGGTGTGTTGTGGTAAGTGTAGATCCATGGTCTCCAGACTTTTTTGATCTTGCATACCACTATCAGTATAAAAGTTTTGAACAGTCTTGTGCACCCCATGAGGGGCATGCACCCCACTTTGGAGACCACTGATCTAGTCAACAGCTAAACTTTCCTGCTTGTTGTTCTGGGCTGACCCCTTTTGTAATCTCTATTTCCCAAATCAGAAGGGTGGAAACTCCTTTGGTTCAGGCTTCCTCTCCAGCAATGCAAATTGGCTTAAAGGGTATTTGCTAGATGAGAGAGGGAAACCACTACAAGGAGAAGTAAGGGTGTTCTATTATGGAAGGGGAGGGAAAAAGAGATTTTAAGCAGGAGCTCTTGAATGGCTCCCTGAGAAAGTCTTACTCTGAGAAAGTCAGATTCCACCAGCTGTTATTGCAATGGGTGCATCGTGGTACTCAGACTAAATCTCGTGTTTTTGTAAGAAGAAAGAGGATAGAGAGGGTAGAAAAGGATACCAGTAACAGAAATAATCACACTGTACCATCTGACAACTCTGCCTAGGGGCAGCACAATACTTGCAGGTGGTTTAACTCTGCACAACCCTTTACAGGCTCCAGAGGAGTATCTACCACCATCAGTCATATGGCATGGGCTGGATCACTTGGCCATAGGCCTATTCAGTCCAAGTACTTTTTAGGACAATAATGTGGAAGGACAAACTCCAAGAAGTAAGAGTTTCATCCCAAGCTGACAAGAGGTGTTGTAGAGGAGGGAAAAGCACAGGCTGCATCTTGGATAGGGACATGGTGAATGTGATGAAGCACAAGCTGAATACAGATATATGGTGCCTTGCAAAAGATTTAGCACAACTAGCTAATACAACTTTGGGGTGAGTTAACAGGAGCTCTCTGTTGGTGCAGGGGCAAAACTCTGTTTTGCTGGGTACTAAGAATTAGTTTTGGGCTGGCAGAAGCCATGCAGATTGATCACTCTTGAGACAAGGGGAGACACAACACAAAGCTGACAATTCAAACAAAGCTTTTCTTGCCTTCTTCTCTCATGAATGTTCCTCGCTTGGAGGGGAAAAAATTAGAGCTAAGTTATTGGTCTCTCGGTTTCCCTAGCTCCTTTCTCTGTGGATAATAACCCAGTTCAGCAGCTGTTAGGTCCTTCGGGACAGAAACCTTAGCCAGACATTTCATGCCAAGAGAAAAAGAACAGCAGGTGAGGAGAGAGCAGGTGGCTTGGGAGCTCATATCAAAGATCTGTGTACCCTGGCGAGCTGTTTATAGGAGGAGCGCAGGAAAAGGAACCTGGGAATTATTCAGGGCTGGCAACTGGCAATCAGATGCAAAGTCATGAGTCATATCTCTGTGTTAGGGACCTCTTTGGTAGTTTACAAGTATTCCATCAGAAGTAAGGAAGAGACGACTCAACATCCCTGATATTGCAAAAGCATGGGGGAAAAAAGCGTAATCACATCAGAAAAGAAAAACTCTTACGCAAACAAATATACTTACAGGCCTTTTTTTGTCTATCAGTATGAAGCAATATGGCCACATGCCACTCCTCTGCTTGTTTGGTCATCAGAAAGAACCCAACTAGAGGAAGTTTCTTCACTCCAGGGAAAATGTTCATAGTTGCTGGTGTAGAAAACAATGCAAACAAACCCCTGACACTGCAGGAGGTCGTTAGTTCCCCTTTATCTGAAGCTGACAGCATGCTATTTGAATTAATAAGGTAATGGGTACAGTCCTTCTAAACCCCCAGTGGTTGCACAACTCATTGAGCAACAACATAACACAGTGAAAAAATCTGCCATTGCTGGTGCCCGAGCTGAATGAGTGAGGTCTGTGGTCCTCCATGCATTAATGGCTGCACACAGCCACTGTTTTTCCCTACATCACCAAAGCCACCTCAAACCTTCAGCAGTCCAAGCAAGTTAGGCAACACTTTGGGCAGTTCACAGTTACTCAAAAGGCTTCCTAAGAAAAAACTCCCTAAGTTTTTAGATCACAAACCACTTTTAGTAGTTTCTTAACTTACCTACAGCAATATATTATCTCTGGTTTAATAGGGTAGAGAGCAGACAGAGAAGTGAAAACTGGAGTTCCTGCAGAAGAGAGACAGCACCCTTGAAAGAAATAACTACATCTCAGGGATCATATCCATGGGTTGCAACCACAGCTTGCAGCCTTCCCTTTGAAAGGACTAGAGCCTCTGAAAGAGCCAGGGAAGACACATGCCTCCAGAATGATCACCTGACGATGTCTCTGCAAAAAACAGGATTATTCAACATCCTTCCTGACTTCTGCTAGCTTGAGGCTGACTGCTTGCTAGGTGCCAGGAGACATTACTCATCACAAGAGAATTTGTTAATGAGTAAGGTTGTTAATTTGCCATATTTTTTGCAGATGTGCTTTCGCATTAGTTTCGTTTTGCCAAGGGTTTGAGTTATCGAGCTGCTTTTTTCCTTTTGGTTCATGTTAAGTTTCATTTGAGCTGGTTATCACTGCCTGCACTGAGGGTACTTGTCTGGGTGTGGAGGTGCACGTGTGCCATCAGAGTCTGTCCCTCTGGACATTCTGCTAATGTTGCTTCTCACATATTTCCATTTTGCCTGTGTGCATTGCTGCAGGCCACATACCCAGTACTGACAAACACATACACAGCCCATTTATTCCCAGCCCTGGAGGTGGGCTGCAGTCTTAAAGCTGGTGGTAGAGCCCAGAGTCAAAAAGACCTTGGAATAATGGGCTTCCAGCATGGTTTTGAGGAGCCAAGAGCAGCAGCACTGTCTGTACAAGTGTGTCAGGAGGGTGTTGAGTGGTGGCTGGTTAGATCAGCTCCTGCCAGTAAGGGGCAGGAAGACAGAGCAGAGTTACACGGGCAGTGGTTCAAGGGTTTGTTCAGGACAGGAGGGAATAGGAGAATCCTAGTCTAGACCTGTGTGTGAGAAGATGGGCTGATTTTTTGAAGGGAACGGAGCACTGCCATTTCATCCATACACTGAGAACCTGTATTGCTGCACCACTGCCTCTGCCAGCACTGAAACACATCTGAACAATGTGAAAACAGGGGAGTGAGCTAATCAGGGTATCTTGTATAAATTACCATAGCAAGAGCATTGAGACCATGTCTGGCCTCTCCATGCACGTTGTGCCACTCTGGTAAAGCAGCCACAGAACTGACACAGAAGAGGTTCCCATTCCAAACACTTCGTTTTAATCCTCAGCTACGTATTTGCTGCTCTGGCTCCCCCTTGAAGTGAAGTTTAAAGTCATACTCTCAGGAGTAGCTGGGGCCCATGGGACAGAAAGCTTGTGTTCTCTGTTGCTGAGTTCTGAGGAGCTGAGACTGTAAGGAGGCGGGATGTCATCAGTACTTCTGCTGACGAAGAGGAGACACAAAGCCTATAATCTGTCATGAGGCAGAAGGGAGCCATACAAGATGCTCCAGGAGTCACCAGAACCAGCCTTCCTACCCAGCTTTTCATCTGTCTCATCGCAGCACCATCAGGATAAATACACACCTCACAAGAAAATAATTTGTTGCTTTATTGAACTGCCTCTAGGGATTGATGCTGCTTTTGCCTTCTCACACATCTCTGCATTATTAATCAGGATCACCCTCATCAGAGCAGTCAGGAGCCTTTAGGAGGAGGAAATGCAGGAGAGAAACCTTCGGAAATTAACTCAGATGCTTTGGACCTGAGTTATCTGCAGCATTGTCAACTCTGGCTATTTTGCAGTCATGAAATAGGGCTTTCAGATGGTGTATTTCCAGTTTCATAACAGTGATTTAGATACCTGAGCTTTCACCCAATGGCAATAATACAGATTTATAATTCTTAGGATCAGAGATAAACCCTAAGAACAAGTGTACCTTGTAGCCTACAATAACCAGCAGAGTGCTGTTTTTAGAAAAAACCAACCCCATAGTATTTCAGGATGTTTAATGTTGAACTAGCATATATTATGCTTATGGTCACTCTCTCCATCCCCCAGCTTTACTCTCCCTTGAGGAATCTGAACCTTAAAGCCACTTCTTGAATCTCCAGCCAGATTCTCACTGGGCAAGTAGAACATCTCCTCACAACCTATTTGTTCTGCTACCACTGCCAAAGGGCACCAGCCCTGAAGGCCAGCAGGAGGACTGACCATTTTACGATAGAAAGCTAGGTTGCCTGAATGGACAGCTCTCCCTCTTCCCCACAGGTTTTGTTCCTGATCCAATGGAAGGCAGTACATATTACATCAAAATCTGGTGATTCTTTTGCAGCTGTTTCTTCCTGATTCTGGCAATCTTCATGCACAGCCATGCATTTCAGATGCATAATGTAGCATGTCTGTATGCCCTAGAGGGTGCTGGCTCCTGCCAATACTGTTCCATATGGGGTTATTCAAGTGTAAGAGAGTCCCAGATTTGACCCCTAGCCTATGAACATTTCTGTTTCCAAGTGAATTTTTCGAATATTTCATTTGATTTGGGGATGACAGATGGTCTGCTCCCATGCTCTGACTTCCCAGACATCTAAGGGAACAGTAGCAGGTAGATGAGGTTCAGAATTTACCCTTGTAAACCATCTGAGTCAGCATCAATGCAATAAAACCACATTCCAAATCAGCTAGCAAGGTCCTCCCTCAGGGCTGGACTGCAGTGGCTGCCAAAGAAAAACAGAATGGCTTGAAGGTCTCCAACAGCACTGTCAAACTTCAGAGCAAGGACACAGATCAGGGGACATCTTGACTTCACCCTTTGCCAGCCAAACTCTTCCCTCTTTGCTGTTCAAAGCAAATGTACATTTAGCATCAGCTGGCAGAATAAAAGTGTGCAGACTATATAAGGTCAAAGGTTCCTGTATTTCCCATGATCTCAAGCCTGCAGAGTTTTCTTAGGCTTCATCATTTGCTACTGGAACACTGCCTTTAGTACCATGTTACAGATACTGCCACTCCCTCTTGAGCTGGAAGTTTTCATTAAGGGCAATAGCCACAATAAGAGACAATTTTCTGGGCATCTTGGGTTGCAGCATTAGCTGCTCAGGTTATGAAGGACAACTGACTGCTGGAAAACCCTGCCTAAGCAGAGAGGCACCTCACAGGGGACTCATATGCAGAGTAACATGAGTGTTTTTCACTGCATCGTGTTCTGTATTCACACATGAGTTCTGGGTGGAAAGGTAGCTCCCCAGCTATAAAACAACCCAGCTATAAATATATAGCTCCCTATAAAACAACCTTGGCCTCCCAACCTGCATCATATTCTTATTTCATAACTACTACAGTCAATGACAAAATGTCTTCTCTCCCCTTTAAATGTGATCACTTGCTGTGAAATAATTAATACAATCTTAAATGGTGCTTATGTAGATTAAAAATCACCTTGCAAATTCACTTCTTACACCTGAGTCTGCAGGGCAGGGTCCATTTGTGTCAGTCTGAGACTGATTCATTGCTGCAGGACCCCACTGGTGGAACTGCAAGCCCCGTACCAAAGGAATCAGACCTCTCCCTTTCCACTGCACACCAGTGTGGATTTGTACAGCTCCAGGTACCAGGCAGCTGCCAACAAAGCCCAGGGTGTGCTGCAGGTAGAAAGAGCCCAGCTGCCACCATCAGGACTGCTGGGGCGGGATAGGTGAGTGCAGGATCTGCTCAGACCTCAATCCAAAGTAGGAGCCAGGAAATCCCTCATCAGGAGCACACGACAAAGGAAATAAATGAGTCTGCACGATTTTAAAAACCGCTAAATGAGAGGCAGAAGGGGGAAAGATGCCAAACCGTACGTAAGAGTGGTGGCTTGCAAATTGCTGTGAAAGAAGAGGTCTCCAGGAGGATGCGCAAAGTTTTGCTTTCCCGGGGTGGGCGAGAGACAGCGGGTATTTTATCCCACAAAACCGCGTAAAGACAACGAGGACTTGGCTGCAAACCGAAAAGGAAGGATAAGGCAGGAGAGGGCGCTACTGGTTTGCTGGCATCTCCCACCTCAGCTGGCAGGCTTTGCCGTTCCCTGCTGACACAGATCCAATCCAAAGCTGACTGAACTGCTTCCACCAAGTGCAGCGAACTCGGGATGAAGTGGACGGCAGAGAGATCTGAGCGAGACCTGCTGAAACTTCTCTTCTAGGAGGGGCAAGTGGCGTTGTAACATCCATTGTGGGGTGTTATCCCAAGGACAAATTTCTGGTCATGCACACGCCAATACCAAGCTGGCTTCAGCCCAGAGCCATCGCATAAAACATGCTCATGGTCCATGCAGCGCGGAGCGGCTTCGGCTCTGAGGCTCTTGGGGTGTGGGGGTCACACAACACACACAGTGGGGCACTGTCCCCTCTGCATCCCTCTCTTTCCACCTTCCTCCTGGCAACGGCTGCAGGAAGCAAGCCACAACCTGGGCATGAAGGGAGTGAGGAGGCAGGATGGTGGGCAGATGCATAAGGGCTGCGAGTCCCTTTGTGCTGCCACTTCCCACTCACACTGTGACAGCTCGGCTCAAAGCTCCGTCAGGCTGATGCTGCTCCCCAGCACTAGAGGCAGGGAAGGAGGAGGGGACGCTGCTGAGGGATCTGCAGTTCATCCTCCCCTGTCTTGCAGGGACGTGGCTGTGCCCAGCAAGGCAGCCTTCCCTCCGTGTATGGGAGGAGCAGAAGGGCCGTCCCTGGGGAGGGCGAGAAGCGCAGGGGGCTTGGAGAGTCCTCATTTGCAAATAGGGTGTAGGACTGCTTTTCCTAACTTGGGGTACACCAAAGAGCTCACATGCCTCACCACACACTAGCTGCACTCAAGTGGTGGGAAGAGCAGCAAACGGGAGTATTTGGGAGCAAGAACCAGAGTGATCTGGACAGGGAGGGCACTGCAAATAATCCCTGAGTCTCCTTGCAAAGCGTCGCGGCCGTTTTTGAGAGCCTGCACTCACACTCTGGCAAAGGCACAGCTGGAGGGTGTTAAGACAGGTGCTGTGTTATTTTGATGCTGCAAGGGGTGGGGGTGTGAGGAAGGAAAGAATGGGGTCCAACTTGGAGCTGCATAGTGGCTGGGGCTGAGGATGGAACATAGCCCAGGAGACAGCTAAGCTGAAGGAGTAAAAGAGCAAATTCTCCCCAAGGGACTTTCCTGCTCACCAAAGCAAGGCAGAAGGCCTGGCAAAGGCCTCTGAATCAGGCAGAGCTCTGGGGAGGAGTAAAGGTTCCAGCTACTGGAGGAGGCTTTGAGGGAGGAAACAGAGGGACTTTTCTTCTAAGGAACTGTGCCACCACCTGCCCACTTCTCCTCACCCACTGCCGGCTACTGGTTGTCCTCACCATCTGCAGGGCACCCAGGGGTCCTCCTCAAAGGATGGCTTCTTTGGCTCACTCTCAATAACAGCTTGACCCTTTAAGAGCAATGATACTGCTGCGTGTGAAAGTAGAAGATGATTCCAGGTGAGAAAAAGCCCAATGTGACTACAACATGACCCTTTCAGAAAGGATACTCAGCCTTGGTGTTGCTTCCCCTTGTCAAGACATTCAGGAGCATCTCCCTGCTCCTCTCTGCTGTCTCTCCTTGAAACCTGCAGGTGCTGTGTTATTTTGATGCTGCATTTCTTTCCCTGCTGCTTTGTACAACCTCATCTCTTTTCCTCCTGCCAACCATTCTTTCAAAAGTGAGGGCATCCAGGCAGCACCTGGGTGTGTCCCAGCCTGCACACACTCTGCCAGACCACCAGCAAAACAGTGAGGTAGGAGAACCAGCAGTGTAGGAGTTAAGCTATTTCTGCTCTGGCTGTCCGGGTCTCTCCCTCCCATCTTCTCCCATGAAATAATCAGTGGGTTTTAGCCTTGCAGGCATGCAGAGGAGATCCAGCTGCTCTTGTGCAGGCAGGAGTATCCTCTAAGCTGCTGGGGCCTGGCTGTCTGAAGGAATAATATCCAGGGACACATTCAGAGTTGAAGGGTAGAATTGAAAGAAGAAGCAATTGGAGAGCGAGCAGAGAAGTGCAGCTTATTCCAGTGATCTTTAACACTGAGACCTTGGCCTCAGTGTTTGTATATCCCAGTATTTTAGGGTCAGGACAGATTGTTTTCCCGAGGCCCTGACTTTTTAAAAAAGCAAACATATAAAGAAATACTCATTTTTGTGGAGAAGATAAGAGCACAGCTGAATGTCACTCCCTGTCTCAAACTGAATTTCCATAGGGTGGCACACAAGAACATGGACTGAAAAAGTGCATTTTTTCAGCATCAGGTCATAGCAAGCAATGAGATGCAATGGGATTTCATCTGCCTAGCTGGCCTGGCAACCAGCCAGACAGGATAAGGCAAGAGAGGCCATGGTTTCACAGTGCTGTTAGCTCTTGTATGTCTGAAAGAGTCTAGTAGTTGCAAGACTAGAGAGAAGCATCTGCCTGGGTACCTCCATCCCTTTCTCTCTATGCCATCAAGTTACTAAAATCAGCTTGTTCAAAGGCAGAGAGAAGACACAGAGTCTGCTACCAATCCACTGCATGTTTGCTGACATGTTAGAGCATGCAGAGTTTGCAGCCTTCGGCCATTCTGTGCCCACTGACATGAAATCAGTAGTTCAGATGGCATGGAAGAAATTAGCAAAGATAACTAACTTCTGATAAAAAAGCTCAGAGAACTCAAAGGCAAGAGACAGCCATTCATAATGTTCAGGGGGAACAGGAGCTTTTCCCATGACGTGTAGTGACACTGCAGAACTGCCCATAGCAGGATGTGTTGCATGCTGGACAGGAAAGGCTGCACAGATTCAGGGCAGACAAAGCCACCATAAAATACAGAAACCATACATTGATGGAGGCTGTGAAAACCCTCACACTCTGGGCTTGATCTGTTCTTAGGCTCTTCTTCATGTGTCTGCAATTGCTCGCTGCCAGACAGAGGTGACTTGGAGGCTCTCACTGTACCCAAGACTCACTCACAACTTTTACAACTGCTCATTTGCAGCTGTGTCAGGGCCTGGACACAGAATCAGGAAGGTTGGAGATGACATCTAAGTCTATAAAATCCAACCATTCACCCACCACCTGCCACGTTCTTCACTAAACCACATTCCCAGTTGCCACATCCACGTGCCTTTTGAGCACTTCCAAGGATGATGATTCAAGTCTTCCCTGGGAANGTGTCCCCCATGGTTCTGGATGGCTGTTGACCTCTTTTCAGAGTCGTGTCTCCCAGATGTTTGTTGAAAATATGAATTGATTAAGTGTTGACAAAAGAAGATATGGGTTTTTTTTTTTTTTCTCATCAGTCTCCTTCAAATTAATTCTCTTGGCATCTGTGATGTTACAATGATATTAATTCACCCATTTCTGCATCACTTCTGAGGAAAAGCCAGGTGGTACTTGGCTTNTTTCCTCTCATCCTGTCGCTGGTTACCAGGGAGAAGAGTCTGACCCCTAGCTCCCTACAGCCTCCTTTCACGTAGCTGTAGAGAGTGACATCCATTAATTGATCCAACCAACCCCCCACACACAATCTCTGCCCATGGCCCCAGGAGCCCTACGTACATTCATCCTCAGCCCTTCAGTCCTATCCTGATACACATTGTAGGAGTAGGCAGAAGGCTGTAAAGCAACCAGCGAGTGTCAGACTCGAGCCAGAAAGCCCAGGACACAAGAGCAAAGCCAGGGTAGTTTATGAGGGCAATAGGCCACTGAGGGGGAGGAGAGCCCTGTAGCCAAAACTACAGCAAGATTGGTCTGTCAGTCAGAAATGAGACACTGTGGAAGAAGGACTGGGCACTGGGGGCCTTCACTGCTTCTGTATTGGTAAGGGACACTTCACAAGAGCTGGATTGCTTTAGTTAGGTCATTCAGCCAGGCAGGACGATGCAATTGCCGTTCTTCTATAGGGATGATGTTTACCAGAAGCTGCAAACTGCTCTCTTGTTTCAAGTTGAGGTGTCAGCTGCATCTACAGATGCTGTTTTGTTAGAAGGTCCCTGCATATTTTAGACTGACCTCAGAGCCTCTAATCTTGCTAAAAGTATCTGCTGCACTCAAATAGGCAGCTGGAAATGCCAGGGGGTGTTTGAACTGACTACTCCAGCTTCACTAGGGCATTCTTGAGGCTGACAGCCTCAGACCTCTCTGAGATGCTCCAACTGCAAGTAACCAAGGCACATGGAGCCACAGGCACAGCAAGAGTGGTGAGAGATCCCCCATGGTTCTGGATGGCTTTTGACCTCTTTTCAGAGTCTGTTCTCCCAGATGTTTGTTGAAAATATGAATTGATTAAGTGTTGACAAAAGAAGATATGGGTTTTTTTTTTTTCTCATCAGTCTCCTTCAAATNAAAACCCCAAAACCAACAACATTCACTGCTTTTTGAGCTGGAAAATGATAAAGAAATCCTTGATGACAGCTGTGTGGAGAGGACTGTGCTCACATCCTTGCTAAATTGCAGTCCCACCCCCTATGATAGAGCAGGTAGAGAGGTGCAGGCAGTTGTGAGTCCTGAGCCAGCCCACTCCAGCACTGCAGGAGACCCAAGGCCCCCTTTTCTTAACTGATTACCCATCACCCAAAAGAGCATATTCCCTTTTTCCATGGGGAGCTGACCTCTGAGGAGGGGGATGGAGGATGATGCACCTTTTTTTGCTTGTCAGAAGGGCAGCTTCAGTCCCCCTTGCTTGTTGTGCTCCAACATGGTCAAAACCCAAGGCCCACATGGTGCTCTGCACTCTGCAAACTCCCTGCACAAGGGAGGGAATGGGGGGATGCAATAAGTTTTGCTCAGGTCACCAACTTCAGCACTGAAGAGGAGAAAATTTTCACACAGCTGTTGCCTTTTTTTACCAGTGCTGTGTGGCTGAAATACAGCTGTTTGATTAGCATTTCCTCCAGAATTTGGGCCTACCAGCTCCCCAGAGGCTAAAATTTGGATTATCTAAGAAAGGGAGAGAACTGAGACTTGTGGGGGTTTTTACTGGAGGACTGGGAAACTGGCTGTTAGCGAAAGTCAGTTGTATCAGCATGACACACTAAAATTTTGTACAAATTATTGGCCACATGACCAGTTTTAACCCCATGTCCTCCTTGGAGGCTGGTGACTGAGCTGGAGAGGAATCAACAAAGTCAAGAGTCCATTGACTGACATCACCATTAATTCAACTGCTGTCTGAGATAAGGAAAGGATATTGTCTTGGCCTTAGCCAGGAGTGAATTATGCATGTTTACAAATGCATCTCTCCATGGCTGTCACCACCTCTTAGTAAAAAGAATAGCAGAAATAGAAAATACCCTTCAAACAGTGGAAGTGGAGTGATTTTTAAAAAATCTTAGCAGTGCTGATTGTGGTGTCCTGGCAGCATCCTTTGGAATTTGTTTAGTAAAGGCCTTAAAAAGGCTGGGCTGGCAGGATACCCAGCTCTGGACAGATGAACCCACCCAGAAATGAAGGCTGCCTGGCTGCAAAATGCCACATGCTGCAAGTCTTCCACAGACCAGGCTTGGCTCCCTACCAATAATCCCTGGAGTCTCAGAACCTACAGAATCCTGGGTCATGGCATAGACCTTTGGTTTGGTCTGTTTTCTTAAAGGAAAAAGACGACACTGCATAGGGGACTGAATGAGAGGTTTGAGCATGTGGGGGGAGGTGATCAGTAGTCTGTGTCTTTCTCTCTGGGGTAATAAATTCCCAGCCACTTGATGGTTTCAGATTTGCTGACATCAGACTGTTAGATTATTGGTAATTTGAGAGGCTGGGAGAGGCAATTTATAATGTTTGCACTATGCCCAGTAAAGTCATTGATACCTCTAAGCATCATCGTAGTAAAAGGAAATATTAGTAATAAAACTAATCCTTCGCTCAGGACTTCAGCACCACAGTGAGGGGGCTTTGCATGACATTCCTTTAAAAAAATGGACTTCTCACTCTCTCCTTTCCCCTTTTTCACTTTCCAACAAAACAAAAATTTCCCTGAGAAGTTTGTAGCAGGAAACATGTGACAAAGATGAGCAGTCTGAGCTCTCTGAAAAGCAATGATACAACCACACACATACACACTTGCAGTAGCTTTCTGCAACCAGTTTAAGCTATGAGGAGCATCTCACATGTCAGTTTGTCAGAGTTCCCTTGGAAAGTTAAATGGTGCACACTTTATTTGTAATTGGATGCAAATTAAGATATCACTCATGAGAGGGCTGAAATCCTGGAAGGGCAGATTGCATGCAGTAAACCTCAGGATTTGAATAATGTTGGAATATGCTGTTCCTTTTTACAGTTTGTTTCTGTCCTCTGCCACCCCAGCAAAGTGAATAAATCAGTCTCTTCCCCCTTCCTGGAAAGTAAAAGGCAAAGATTCAACAACTGCTGATGAAGAGCATTTGAGTCATTCACAGTCTGTGGATTGGAGCTGTTCAGTCCAAAATCTGAAAGGCAGAGATGTTAGCAGCTCCATAGGGCTTGGAGCAGGGACAGCCAGCCTGAGACCTTGTGTCTTACTAGGCAGGCAGCCTGCCACATCCTCAGCAACTGAAGAAAAGCCCTGGATCTGCCCCTGAATTCAGCTGTGAAGAGGGAGACAGTATCGGGAACTTCCTTCCTTGTGCTTGATGGGGGGGTTGGGCTCCGAGGAAAATGTACCCAACCTCCCTTGTGCCCTGAGCAACAAAATGTCTCGCTTAGAAGCCACGAGTGAGCAAAAGCAGCTGGAAGAGATTTCCTTGGGGTTTTCCTTCCCAATCAGTGGACCACAAGAGAAGGTCTTGTGCCTCCCTTTGCCCAGCCTTGTGGATGCAGACTGGCAGATTCCTCCCTTGTTCCCCCATGCACAGAAATGCCTTTAGAAGGTGAAAAAATGCAGTGACTGTCTTTATCCTAAGGGAGCCCTGGCATAAACAAGAGATGAAAGACAGGCTTGTCCCAGATTTCATGGAGTAGCCATTGGCCAAGGATGTATTGCTGAGGAGAGACCTCTGAACTGCTCCAGAAGGAACGGTGGGATTCCTTACTTGGTTCCACTCCCACAAAAAAAGGTTGAATTCTGCAGGCACTTCCATAATAAAGGTGGGTAATACAAAGATGGAGGCCTCACTCAGAGCTTCTAGCCTGTCTCTAGTCAGTAACCATTTTCTTTCATGCCTTTCACACACCTCAAAGTGCTCAAATCCACAGCCATTGTGTATTCCTGCCCTGATCCTGGGGCTGGACTGTCAGCTTGAGTTTGTATCCAACCCAGGATGATCAGTCTTGCCAGCACTGCCATTCTGCTATCATTCTCCAGCACGTGATCACTGGATTTTTTCAGGGGTGGTGGAAAAAACTCACCCCCAAACCTGTCAACCACAGTGCTACTCAAGCAGAGAGGCCAGGGCAAGGCCACTGTCACCTCAGCAGGACAACCTGGGCTAAGACTGGTCTGGAGGGGGTGTATAAGGACATCCCATTGTTCTTTGGGATGTAAAACAGACTCTGGGTCAGAGGAAAGGAAGCCAGGCAAGGAGAAGGATGGTGTATCCATACAGATGTGTGGAGAAAGCTCCTCAGAGAGATGGGGGAGTCTCACAGTTTTCAGTATCAGGCTTCCCTCAAGCAGAGTTCTCTCTTCAGCAGTAAAAGAGAATAGCACTAACTGGTATTTTTGCTGGAAGGCAAAACAATCCCTCTAAGCAAACAATGACAGGTCACACTGGCTTGTGCAGCCTGGAAATAAATGTAGAAGATGGAGAGGTGCAAAAGTGATAGCTCTGCAAAATAAGGAAGCTTCTCCTTATTGCCTTGGATAAATATTGTCTTTTGGGGAAGTTTTCTGCTGTGTTTCAGTGCAACAGCTGCCTGTCTTGTGGCTTCTTTTTATTAACAGGCCCAGGGGATTATAGAGCTGGAAGGGAGCAGGGAAAGTCCTCCCCGCAGCACATGCACAAAGAGCTTGCAGGGAGATCAGGGCCAGTTTCTGAATGCTAACATTTGGAATCACTAGGAAGATGCTTTTCTCCCAGCTTGCTGGAAGAACCTGTTCTCCTGGGTGTCTCAGCCCCGTGGGGCATCCTGGCATCTGGAAAAGGTTTGCAGGCAGAGGACAGTATGTCCTCCCCTGCTGCCTCTTATTTTAGGGAAACTTGACTAAAAATCTAAATGTAACGAAGCAGCTCCAAAAGCAGAAAAACCTTCCTTGCTTCATGAGCAGCATGACACACTCTGGTGTCACACATCAGCTCTCTGTGTCTGAGGTGCCTTGTTCCTCACTGCAAGGCAGAAGCTGTCCCCTCACAGATGGGCAGAGCAATTTCACAGAAGAGGCTTCATAAAGGGCCTCATCTCCCCCAAAAAACGCAGTGCTATCAAGACAGGACCCTCATGGATTAGAAGTGAGAGGAGAGGCACACCTTCCACCTTCACCTTACATGTTGGAAGCTCAGCTCCTCCACCTGCTGTTTGCTTCCCTGTCCATCACCTCAGCAGGGTCTGAGAGGGTTCCCTCTTCCTGAGGGAAGAACAAACTGAGTGACAAAGAGCAAGGCTACTGCCAACTCACTGTCTTTGTTTCCCCCAGCTCAGGCAAGACACAGAGCATGACTTCACTTGTACACCCAGACACCTTGTGTTAGTGTCTGTGAGCCCACAGAGGGGAAACGTGGGCACAGGATCGACACCACACAGGAGCCAGGCGTCAGACACATCCTGCACGGAGTCTGGCTCCGTTTCCCTCCAGGTGCGGGGTATGCAGAGGGAGATGTGCTTGTTACACTGCTTCTCTGGAACAACTGTCTGCGCAGCACTGAGCATTCCCAAGGGAAAGGATAGGGAAACGGTGTCTGGGTTCTGTGTTGTACAGGCATTTAGGCACAAGCTGAGAAAAGGGGTGACAGCAGTAACACCAAATGGCACATACTTGAAGATGTTGGAGACATTCTAACTCCCTCCTCCTCCCAGTCAGCTTCCTGCAACAAGTGCAGCAGCCATAGAAACCTCCTTTGCTTGTAGCCTCCAGGGCACCACCAGCTCTCTTCTTTTACCTATATTACCTTTGTATCTTGCCTTTCTGCGGCCACTAGAAGTAAACACGACCTTCCTTTTTACATGGAGATGGTCTCAGAGGTAGGGTCATTTTCCAAATTTATGTTTTTCCCCCTTTTCTCTCCAGGTTTCCAAACATCCAGGACTGAAACTTGGAGCCTTTACCTAGTACAGCCGTCAAATCTTATAACTGTAATGAGTTTTCTTAACTGAACAAGTGAATAAAATTTTGCTGAGTAAATAATTAAATTTCAGTATCTCTACAAATATATGGGGTTAGGATTATTTGTGGCCTGTCACAAAACAACCAGCTACTCATCAGCCAGGTGCAGGTCATGCTACAATCCCATATTATACTCTTAGTATGATACAAACAGGAGATTGTTCATTAGGTAGCACTGGTCAGGTTCAGCTGATTCTTGTAGAGGAAGAACTATACACAGTTTAGGCATTTTAAATCTCAACATTCTTCTATCTTGGTTTACCAATAAGCAGACTATTTTTCCCCCTTTCTTTGGCACTGCATGTAAACCAAAACATGAGTTAATATTAAGGTCTAGACCTGGGCCAATTGTTAACACTGTGGCTAAGAGAACTCCATGCAGAAAACGATATGCAGAGCAGTTGCAAAAATCACAATGCAAGCCAAAAAGTAGGAGCAGGTGATTTTGCTTAGGTCTGGGTTATTTCTGTAGCTTTTAACTCTTCCTCATTGCTTAAGACTGTCAATATTTAATTCAAAGTTTTTAACTGAAAGAGCAAAATGTGGAGTTGCCGCTAAAGACCAGGTTCTACACAAAGTTCATAAACCTGAGTGTGCTGGTGAGTGCAGGAAATCACACTGTGATGACAGAAAGAAACCCCAGCTTTCTAATAATATTCTTACTGGCATTCAAATGCCAAATCTAGAGACAGGAAGAAATAAAGGTTTCTTGGGCATTGATTTACCTCATCTTGTTGGCAGTGTCACAGATGAAGAAGATCAGCACAAGGGGGTGAGAGCTGGCTGGAGTTTAATAAAGGCTGCTTGAGTGGCCCCAGGTGTTTCCTTTGCTAAATCCCACTGAGGAGCTACCTGGCTATCTTCCCTGAGGAGACACTGGTTATCTGAGCTGATTGCCCTTTGCAGTTCAGATTCTAGGAAGCATTACAGACAAGAAGAAAAAAAGAAAAGCAAAAGACATGTCCTCTGATGAATGCATTTGGGTGTTATTTTGAGAAATAGTAAATGCTTATTCAGCTCATTGGCATGGAAGTGGGTGTGCAGCAATGTCTCAAGACAAGACCCCATCGGCAGAACTTTTAAAGCCACAATGTATTATCTATATTCTTGCTAGGATTTTTTGTCATAAAACATGTATCAGTATGTATTTGTTGTTTTGACCTGCTTGATTTTCCCTAAAATAATTATTATTGGCATCATACTAGTTAAAAAGCTTTGCCACAGATAGAATTTTTGAAAAATGGTGACAAAACTGAAGTAAATTGCAGTATGTCTGTCATGAGCAACTGCAACCATAGCATTTTGCAAACAGTGATGGCTATATTATGGCAGGAACTATCATGATACTAAGTTTATATGCATTTATTTTTAAATGATTAGTTGACTACCTGCCAGGTTTGTGGCCTTCATTGGGTTTCAGGATTAATAGCTGCACCAAGGTGAACAAGTGGAGGTTGGGGGTGTGAGGTGGGACAGTGCAGGTCCCCTGACTGCATGCAGCAGTGTCTTGCCTGCTGCTGGAGCCAGCAGCCAGCTCAGCACAGCAAACAGCTCAGCTGCACAGCAGACAGGGATGAGATGGGAGCGGCAGATGTTCTTGTCACCCTGTGATGGGTACAAGGCACTACTGCCCTTGGGATGCTGGGTTATGAAATGTCCCTTTTCTGTACAGAGCTGCGCTGTGCCTCACCTGGGTCAAGGAGCCCCAGGTCCAGTGCTCCCATGGTCACAGCATGATCCCAGAGGATGCAGGGCACCAGCCAGTGCCTCTGACATGGGGGAGAAACAAGTCTGCAAGGCAATTTATAGATGAGTAAGAGCCCTGCCCATGTCTTCCCATGTAGTAAAGGCAGATGAGGTTTTGTGTGAACTTGTCTTCTCTGCAGGGCCAGGGAGTCAGTAGTTCATTTGTCTCTCTCAGCTCTGTTTTATATGTATGTATGTATTTGTTTAATAATGTTTGAGAATTAAAAGCAAGAGAAACCACAGCACATTTTCTGCCGCCAAAGAGCCAGTGACTTACCTGTAATTAAAGAGGAGGTAAACTCATTTGTTGATTCAGGTTGGGCAGGGAGGAGTACCTTGACTCTTCCCTGCCCAAAGTAGAATTGGGTAAACCTCATTAACTCCTGTGGATAGAAAAATCCCTCTTATATGTTCACTTAAGCTGTAAAAACATGATCAGTTCCACAAAACAGATGACATCTATGAGAAGCTCTGCAAAAAAATTCTACTCTTTGCAGCATTAAGTCACAATGTGCTGTTTCTCCCACCCTCAGCAGGGGGGGAAGTCTGCCCTACAAATCAAAATTCTTACAGGCTTAATCCTTAATACCACAAGGCAGTCTCCATCACGTGAATCTTTGGTCTAAGGAATATGCAGTACTGCAGATAAAGACAGAGAGATCCTATTAAAAGTTAAATCCCCCACTGTTCACTGCTGTGCTCTGGGTAGAGGACATGCAAAGTGGCAGTACTGCAAGTGGACAGGGCTGAGGCAGAATCTGTGGTCTTGAGGGTTCATTTAAGACAGGGTTAGCAAGCAGCCTTTGGGGTGCAGAAGCTCATCTGTTCCCTTTGTTCCCTTATAAGCTGTCAGTGTAACACATCAATCCATGATTCTTCTCCCTAGAGAACCTGACTGTAAGAGGTCCTGGAAAGTATAGTCAGAATTCTCAGTTCACATCACTGCATCCAACCCATTTCACTGGAAATATGTCCACCACTGGAAAAGGTTGGAGAAGGCTGATGTTGACCGATGACATTAATTTTGGTTTAGGAAAAAAAAAAAGTTTGTATATAAATGCTACTGCTATGTCTCTCCCATTCCTGTCAGTGCATCTCCTTGCTTTGGATGGAGCACACCTTTCTCCTCAACAATACACGCACATTCCTGCAAGGAAGGGCACACTGCAGGATCTATCCAAAGAACATACAGCACGTGGGTGTGACAGATGGGGGACAGCAAGGTAACAGTGAGATAATTAGGATTAGAACCATAAACAGCGGTGGTGGCAGACACTATGAGAGACACTTGAATTAAAATTGGCTCTTTGCTTATGAAGGGTTCATTGCTTCCTGCCTGTTCTCACCAAAAAAACCCAAGTTGCTTTGACATCACAGTTAGTTGCTATGGAAATGCTGATGCTACCAAAGATAGGACTGCACTGGAGGGCTATAAAAAGTCCTGGAGACCCAGCTGAGTCCGTACATATTTAGGAAAAGCCAGCACAGCATTTATTTTTGGCAGTGGCACAACAGCCCATTCATGTGACAGAATGTGACACCAGAAGTGGATAAGGAGACATCACAATACAACAGAGTGCCATGATGCTGAGGTGGGGAGGGAGGGGGCAGAGTTAGGACTAGGAGGAAAGTAGAGTAGTTAAGCCGGTATCACCCTGGCAGTAAAGAATAAAGCTCCCAAAAAAAGGAAAATAAATTTTAGAAAGAGAAAATGATAGAAATGGAATTTCTCTTTTCCCAGAAAGTTGTAATAGGCTTTAACAACCTTGTGAGAGATGTCTCCTAGTTAATTTTACATCTCAGTAAACACAGCATCATAGAATCGTGTAGGTTGGAAAAGACCCTTAGGATCACCAAGTTCAAAGCTGATGCTGCCAAGTCCTTAAGTGCCACAAGCACATGTCTTTTAAATACCTCCAGGAATGGTGACTCCACTGCTCTTCCAATACTTGATAACCCTTCCAGTGAAGTATTTTTTCCTAATATCCAATCTAAACTACCCCTGGCGCAACTCGAGACTGCATTTACTCTTGTGTTATCACTTGTTACTGAGAAGAGACTGACCCCCACCCAGCTACAGCCTCCTTTCAGGCAGTTGTAGAAAGTGATGAGTTCCCCCCCAGCCTCCTTTTCTCCAGGCTAAAGAACCTCAGCTCCCTCAGATGCTCCTTGTAAGATTTGACTTTGCTAATACTATAGCTGTTATTTACAGCTGAGATGTCAGCAGGTCATCATGAGCATCGTGAATACTTTTAGACCTGGTTAAAAAAAAATATTTCCCTTTTCGACCCTCGTTTTTCTAACCAAATTTTTTTAAAAAAACAATAGCTGAGCTTATCTGCCTCTCAGCTGTTGAAAAATGAGGAATGATAACCTGAGCAAAATTTATCCAACATTGTCCTCTCTCTGAAGGAGATGGGTACAGAAGTAATGTCCCTGTGAGAGAAGGACTTCACCACAAACCAGCTGCTCACCAAGTTTGTTGGGACACTGAGTGGCATCACAGGCAGAATGGACAGGTCCACCAGAGACATTTCTGTGCCCAGGAGTCTGCTTGCTGTCTGCCACACTGCTGAGGTCTGTCCGTGGATGACAGCTGGGAGCACACAGGAGGTCTCTGGTGGGCACTGCTCTGGCAGGGCAGGTGGGCTGTACAGTGGATCAACCCAGGCTTCACAAATGATTCTTGATGCTTTTGGAACCTATGTCATGATCGTGGCTTTCAGGGTAAAACATTTTTCAGAGGAGCTTCTACTCCTGGGCAAATGTGCCTTTATCCACGCGTGGCTTTATTTGGGCTTCTATCTTTATCCCTATTCCAGAAACTGAATGGAAGATTTGCCTCCACAAAGCCTAATGCCAGCAGCATTTTCATCCTCCATTAAAACACCTCCAGGCTATTGATATCAGCCAGTAGTAATGAGTGCCCCTTCCCCTCCCAGCACAGCTCTAACACTTCAGCAACCACAGAGCCTTTACTCGTGTTCTACATCCCATCCAAAAAGCAGGACAGCACTTCCTTCAGATACCAGTTTGTTCAGCACTGAATGAAAAGTGACATAAGAACAGAAAGCACTGCTTGGGCTTGCAAGCACTGTCCCCAGTTTCACAGGCAAATCCATCACACCCATCCATGCTCCCGTTAGGCTTCATTTAAACGAGGCAAAAGCAGGGAGAAATGCTAGACTCACAAAGGATGCTTCTGTAGTCCATAAAACCACATTGCCTGTCATACGACCCAGCAGTTATGATAGGGATGCTGCAGAAAAGTTCCTCTGGTCTCCCACCCTCTGCTTTGTTTGATGCCACAGCAATTTAGCAAGGGCAGAAATTACTCTCCACCCCTGCAAGCTCAAGAGAGACCTGTAGCACTTGTATAGAAATGGAGAGTCTGGGGGGAAAAAAGGCAAGAAGAAAACAAACTAGATTATAACCCAGTTTCTTCATTTATGAAATTGTTTCATCAGTCCAAGATGAAACCTTGTAGAAATAGAAGTCAGGGAGCACAAATTGCTCCAGAGCATGTCTTTGCTGAAAATATTTTAGGACGTGTGTTTTCCCTTCTCAGGGAAAGACAAAAAATGCCTTTGTTGTAGCCTTTGGGAAAAAAAGCAAAGGCATTTATTCTAAAGGTGCCCAGCAGCTGAGACATCCCTGAAACAGCTAAAAGCCTTCTAACTTCTTGCTTAAATTTAGACATACTCCTATATATCCCAAACAGATATGTTAGGTTTTGTGCCAACATGTGTCATTACTATCTCTCTTCTCAGCTAATGTGTACACAGATGCAGGATTTACAGACAGGAATCATCTCGCCTCCTCCATTCCTGATTACCTGGCTGAACAGCGACCACCTTTCTGATTTCTGCACTTAAGATAGGATCTTCAGTCCTTGATCATCTCAGTAACCTTTTCTGGTGAATACTTATTACAGCCTGAATAAATCCTTCTTGGAACGGGGAGTGAAGGGGGAGTGTGTGTGTGGCCGGGCGGCGGGGGGGCGGGGGGTGCCTTCACAGGACTGTATATAGTTCTTTGCTTCCTGCATCCTTCAAAATAACTAAATAACTGCCTAGGGATCAAGAATCACTCTCCTCACCTTATGCTAAGGACCGGAATATTTTCGTCTGAAGAAAGAAAGCGAGTCACGCCACTTTCTAAAGAGGCAGATAGAGATTCCTGGTTGGGCAAAAAGCAAATGTCGCTGGCAATCATTAGCCACAGATGTGCTGTCGTAATGATTTGGGTGGCATAGACAGACCTTACTTTACTGTTTCTGTTTCAGAATTGCAGTGATTCATTCAGAATGAAAAATGGGAGTGGCCTGGTTTAAGCAGGAACCTGTATCACTGAAGCAGAGAGAGAAATACGTCTGAAATGAAGCTGCGAGTTGCTGTGTTTTTTCTCCTCCACCTTCTCTCTCTTCCCTGTATTGTTGATTTATGAACTGCAGAATCACAGAATATTCTGAGTCAGAAGGGACTCACAAGGATCAAGTCCAACTCCTGGCCCTGCACAGCCCCATCCCCAGGAGTCACACCATGTGCCTGAGAGCATTGTCCAAACACTTCTTGAACTCTGTCAGGCTTGGTGCTGTGACCACTTCCCTGGGGAGCTGTTCCAGTGCCCAAACACCCCCTGGGTGAAGAACCTTTCTCTAATATCCAACCTATACCTCCATTGACACTTCAGGCCATTCCCTTTGGTCCTGTCACTGGTCACCACATGAAGTCACACGGTACAAGCCCATTTATTGCTTGTCACCATTTGCTCTCAAGCCTATTTGCCTTTTAGGAGATGCACAAGCCAGGTAACAGCACTGCAGTTTCTAAAGCATGCTTGTTTAAACAGGAGCAGTAGGAACTGTCAGCTCAAGAGCAGCTCATCCAAGTCTGTAGCACCTCCCCTACCCCATATCTGGCTGGCCATAGTCTCCTCACCACCAAGGTCAGGCTCAGAGGCTCCAGGGAAAGCTGCAGGACACCCTGCCCGCTGTTAACAGACAATTCATTTTCCTACACAGTCCTGAGCAACCCTGCCCATTCTGGCAGAACCAAACCACACGCTCATGTTTGCCAAGTCCACACAAATCCCTAAAACACACAGCAAAGACAAGCACGGGCTCCCCTTTGAGGGAAAACTCCCTGCAGAAGCACCATATAGAGAACTGCTCTCTCCTGCCGCAGCAGCCCCCTCGTGTCCCCACACTGCTGGGCACCAAGGACAGGAGGATGGGTGTGTTGGAGATATGACCAGATGCTGTTTCCAGCAGAGGAGGGGTTTGCAACTCCACCCATGCATCTCTCATGCCAGAGTTTTTTCTGTAACAAAGCACTAAAGGAGATGCTTCTTGTGTCCAGTGTGGATTCCTGCCCCCCCCGAATCTCTCTCAACTCCCCCTTGTAGGTCCTCCTGCCCTTAGACAGAGAAGTGACCCACGTCTGGTGCTGCTAGCTGAAAGGAGCTCCAAGCTTTGGTCAAAAGAGGCACACCTTTTTGTCTCAGAAGCATACGGGGATGCAGACAGAGGAAGACACAACTGAGCAGGCTTAATGGCTCACTGATCTGAGATAGGCCTAAAGGATCCTAATTTAGAGACGTACAATAATTTTCTTCCAGCGATCTTCACAGAAATTCTAACACACACACACATACCCCATTTACATGATCAAGTCTTTATCTTTTAATATTAACTACTGGTACATCATGATTAGGTTCTTTTATTTAGTACAGAAGCCACCTGTTTCTTTCTGAACAATGCAAAATATGTGTGTAATGGCTATGTTGCTATTGCTTCTGCAATTCTTTTAATGAAAAAATCTGTGCAAGTTTTACCAGTAGTAGTGAAGTGTGCCTCATACCCTGGCTCCCCTGAGAACCAGAAAGCAAGTTAACTTCATCCTGTTAACTTCCATTCTGCTGTTAACAAAGTATAAAGATATAACCAAAAATCATTCAGCTGCTCAAGAGTCATGAGTTCAAGGCCCCTAATTCAGCTCCTGGGATGAGAAGCATTCTTTTTCTGCAGCTTGATGTGTTACAGCCATAACAACACAAAGCTTTACAAAGGTAAAGTCCTAGACAGGAAATCTGACGTCATGCAACTGCTCAGTGGGCCAGTGTACCAAGCAGAGCACATAAAAAAGCAGAGAATTTCACCACAGAGAGCCAAATGAGTCCTGCCAGGCTCTTTTAAAGTCATTAGCACTGTATTTCATGATGCACAGACCCCAACATTGTGACGTTGAAATGTCACAAGTGGTGTTTGCTTGGCAGACAAGACCAATCTAAGAGGAACCTTTAACAAAAAATGGAAATTACATACAAAATAAACTAACAAAAACTTCCACCAATTTTGTACTTGAAATGTATTCTGTACCTTGCCAGTCTTCCTTTGCCAGCAACCAGGTTTTACCAGATTTTCAACCCCACACTGTCCTATCAGCATGCAAAACTTCCCCCCTCAAATCAGATTCCCCACCCACCCCTTCAGTGTATAACACAGAACTTGAGGTTCTTGGGACAAGCACTTGCCATTGTGCTCATGTGTCATTGGTTTTTGTCACTGTGCCAGGTCATATGAAAACAAAGTAATTTTAAGTACAGTGGGTGCAATTGTTACAAAAATAGTTAAATGGGCTATTATAGGCACAGCGCTTTCCTTTAAAATAATGAGTTCTTGAGATATATTGTAGGATGTTTCTAAATTCTAGGTGATTTTCCCAGTCTGAATACGTGGGAATATGTGTGCGTGGGTTTTAAAGAAAATAAACTGATAATGCTTTGCAGCCTACCTCCTGATGTCTCATAGACAACAGACTAAGAGCTACTGTTCTATATCAAACCATACCACTTTTTAGAACCCATTTCAAATTTCCTTTCTTACTTAAAAACCTATAAAGATAGCAACCTGTAACAGACAAAATACCATAAGCCTTCAGGTTGCTTGAAAATCATGGTAAGTATGGCACTTTCTGGAATTTCAGTCAATCTTACTAATCTGCTGTTATGTAAGTTTTTTAGATAAATCCATACTAGCAACAGATTGTTCAGATTGGGAACCAACAACAAAATAATTCTGTGAATAATTTCCAACTTCTGAATCTGATCTCAATTTCTTTGTCCTGGGCATGCACTCACGTTGCGTAGAGTTCATTTTTTCACCTCTTTTATGACTCTGAGCAAGATGGAAGGAGCCACATCAGCCAGCTGATCCCCATATGTCTGTTGACAGTATCTATCATTTCCAACACTGGATGTGACTGCTAGGGCTAGGCTGGGCACATATGGTTGTCTCAGGAAGATAGGTTCTTACACGCCTACTCCTGGCTGACCTGGTGATATCCGTCTCAACGTCTCCTACATCTCCTCCATCAGTCAAGTGTCATCCACTCCAGTCCTGTCCCATGGCCTCTCACAAGATACAGCCACAGGTTGGTCACATCCTCACAAAATATTTGAATTCTGTCTTTCTCCCTGAAATTGAAAATTGTTCGCTGAGCAATCTCAGCCCTTTCTCCTGACAATCTCTGCTGTTCTGGGCTGGTCCATGCTTGACTGCTTTTCTTGCATTTGTGTTGTGCCTTCACTGATCTATGTCCAAAACAGAACTTCTCTGCTTCTTCCTTCTGGATATAGTCAATGCTCTTCTGCTGTTCAGTTTGGAAATTTCTCATCACATGACCAGAGCAATCAGGGCTATCACAGGATATTTTGGCTGCCAGTTTAGTGTTGTGCTCGATCCCAACCATTAGGCACAGGAGCAGTCTCTGAACATGAATGGGGAAACAGGGTCAGTGCCCCTTGGCCTTCCTTGCGGGTTTGTGCACTTGTCAAAAGCCTCTCACTGAGACCCCATTTTTACAGCAGAAAAATGAAAGATTAAGGGGTGAAGCTTTGTCTCCTTCCTTAACCCGTAGCAAGCCTGCAGCCTTTTTTTTTCTACCTGATTCACACTCCAGACCCATATGGCCAGAGAAACAGAGATACAGGGGCCTTATCATGGGTGTGAAATGTCTGACCCAGACGATATGATTGTGTATTGACAGATGGAGCATGTATTGTCATGCATAGTTAGGTGACTAACATCACCACACTGGGTGACTTACATCTTAACTTTCTAACCTTTTCCCTTTGTCAGGGCATGCTCTGCCAGCTCAGGCACTGTTCTTCCAAATAGCCGTTCACTGCAGATGTGTTTTTAACCTTTCCGTTTTGACATACACCTCACACTGACCGTGATATTGCCAGCGATGGAGTGTTTGCAACTGAAAAACCCTTTTCAAGTTTGATGCACAGTGTTACAATCCTAAAAACATCTCTCGCGACACAGGAATATCTTTCCTTGCTCTGTATGCACAGTTTTCCTGCATTTTGTAAATGTTTTAACAGTGACCTGGGTCTGTTACAAGTTCCACATATTTCTTGCATCATTTGCGCTGATCGCCACACCACTGATATTGTTTTCTGCTTCTCATATTTCTGCCCTCCATCAAGTTTTATTCTGTTAACTTTTTCCTAATACAGACAGCTATGAGCACTGAGTGATCTTTTCAGCACCTTTATCTTTAGGAAAGACACAGCATCCAGCATCTATCTGGTCAGTAAACTTCTTAATATCCCTTAAGGATAGAAATAAACTCTTAGTCCTGAAAACCTCTGTACTATTTTCCCTTTGCTGTCACCTTCAGCTCTTCCACAGTTAATGACTTTCTTTTTCCCTTTTGGCAAGAATACTTCAGCACTTCCAGACTTCTCACAAAATGTCCTGCCTTACTCCCACACTCCATCACACAGCATGATGGTCTCAGGCCACACACCTGGGTCTGCACTGTTGAGCAGTCTTTCCTACTCCTCCAGATCATTGTCCCAGAAACTTTTAATTTCCATTTGACACAACCACACATCTTTTGTCTGTCCCATGATTCTCTAGGCTGCTCATGCTCAAGAGCACCCTTCAATATTACCTCTCTTTCCAGATCTCTCACATTTTGTACTGCTGTTTTCTTGATGAGCAAGACAGGTTTCATGATAAATCCTTCATGACAAATGAAAACAATGCATGGAATAAGATTTTTTTTTTTAATCTGCTCTTCCCTCGGTGTAGGCTGTCACAATACTCTGTCCCTGTGCTCTTTTGTTTGACATTTAGCAGCCTGGTGTGCTGAGAGACACACTTGAAGCCTACCCATATGCCACAGCTGGATCTCTGCAGAACTTGTCATCAAACATGTGCATCTCATTAAGTTTTAGGTTTCAGAGCAAACACACTGTTTCACTGGGTTATCTGAAACCTGCTCACTTTCAGAAGCTTTTGACTTGACTGGCGTGGTAACTTCAAGTGGAAGTAATGAAAAATTTGAAAGTTTTACTTGGATTCACCCCAGTTTGACCCCAAAAGCTCAATTCTAAGCTGAATCTTAAAGGGTTTAAGATAAAGTACAGTAATCCGAATTTGTGTGATATTAGAGATTTCCAGTAATGGAATAACACTTGAAGATTCATAATGTATATGCCACTGAAATTCTGCTCTCCTCATGTAGCTCCAGATTGCTGTATAACCAAATATAAACATATACATTTTTCAGCAGTACTTGATAATGAAATTCTGAACTGATAGTTCACACTTGAAGAAACTGTTATTATTAAATGTCAGCAATTCTACCTTTTCTGATTGACTGTTGGGACTTGGCCCTTGCAATATTGTGCTCAGCCAGTTCATCTCTTTGATACAATCCTCATTTCACTCAGTGACACATCCATTGACTATGCACCCCTTATACACAAGAGAGAAGAAAAAAAATCTTCCAGCTTTGAGACTTTTCCCTACCTTTGTTGTATCAAATAGGTCTGTATGTCAGAGTGTTCCATGAATAAAACCTTCACCCAGTGCTGTCTGCTTAAAGTCAATAGCCACATACTCATGGCTAAGGGCTCTGGGAAGAAGTGCTGCCATTCTGAACACAGTTAGCAACATCAAAAGACCTCCGCATGGCTGAAAATTTTCACTGCTCCAGGAATTTCATTGTAACACAAGTGTGGATCTGTCAAATCAGCCCTGCCTCTCCTTTAGCATATTAGTGTCCAAACACCAATCTTGGTAAAATACAAGCCATTGTCAACAAAGCACAGAGCTGAAGAACTAGCCTTCCTCCCCTCACTCCTGACCCGCAGCCATGCTACCGCTGGCTGTGCTCTGGTCACACAGAATCCTGCATCCTCAGGAGGGGCAGCAGGGGTGATAACTTACACAGAACTCAGCTGCTGAGGGGCCAGAGGGGTTTTGTGGCAACAGCTTATTTTTTAGGCTCAGCGTATGTTTCCATACCCTGTGAACTTAACTCTCCGTGTGGCTTCAACCCAAATGACATCAAGTTAAACAATAATGAGGGCAATCTTTTAGTCATGGTGAACTGGATGAACTGTGGGGTTATAGAGATCTCATGCCACCCTTAGCAGTGGAGAGGATTGTCCCTGGGTTGTGATCAGTCCCCCTCTAGATGTTGGCTTCTATTTCCTACTGTCTCTCCTGCGCTGGCATCTTCAGTTCCCCATTTACAAACCTGTGTGTAACACTGAGGGTCCAAAGAACACCACTGCCAGGGCATATGTAAATATGTGTGTAGGAAGAAGAGGAGGAGGGGAGCACTTCCAATTTCCAAAGTGCTTCTAGATCAGTCTGTGGCAAATAAGATCTAAATTTAACACTGCTTACATATACACACATATGTATATGAGCAATCCTCGATGCAGAGGCAGACTGGGGAATGAGATGCTGGAAAGCAGCACTGTAAAAAGGGACCTGGGGGTCCTGGTCTATGTGAAGTTGAATCTGAGTCAGCAGGGCCCTGGCAGCCAGGAGGGCCAATCCTGTCCTGGGGGGCATCAGGCACAGCATCACCAGCCGGGCAAGGGAGGGGATTGTCCCGCTCTGCTCTGCACTGGGGCGGCCTCACCTCCAGTGCTGGGGGCAGTTTTTGTCACTGGAATATAAAAGGGACATGAAGCTATTAGAGAGTGTCCAAAGGAGGGCCAGGAAGATGGTGAAGGGCCTTGAGGGGAAGCCACACGAGGAGTGGGTGAGGTCACTTCATCTGTTCAGCCTGGAGGAGACTGAGGGGAGACCTCATTGCAGTTACAACTTCCTTGTGAGGGGAAGAGGAGGGGCAGACACTGATCTCTTCTCTGTGGTGCCCAGTGACAGGACCCGAGGGAATGGCCTGAAGCTGTGTCAGGGCAGGTTTAGGTTGGGCATTAGAAAGAAGTTCTTCAACCAGAGGCTGGCTGGGCACTGGAACAGCTCCCCAGGGAAGTGATCACAGCACCAAGCCTGACAGAGTTCAAGAAGCGTTTGAACAATGCTCTCAGGGCTCATGGTGGGATTCTTTGGGGGTCCTGTGCAGGGCCAGGAGTCAGGCTTGATGATCCTTGGGGTCCCTTCCAACTTGATATATTCTGTGATTCTGTGATGTATATGCACACACATGAGTGCAAGGTCTATATCCTCCCATTTATGTAGCTACTGTCATCTTCAGACCATCTCACAGTAATAAAAACATCCTTCTGAGATACAATAAAGGGGCCTCTTCCCTTTCTAATATGCTGCAGGATAGAGACGTGTGAGCTGTATCTACAAGAATAAGTCTCCTCAGCCTAATTTGTAAGTTTTTGTAAGATTTGTAAGATTTTCATTGATTGAAACTGAATGATTAAAACCCCTGTAGAAATTCTATAGAGCCAAGTTTATGGACTTGGGTGTGTTGCAGTACGGAGGCTGCAACCTTCCCTGGGTAGCAGCTTTGGTCCGTGGAAGAATCAAGGAGACGATATTTGATAGATGTTTTCAGATGTTATTCTCCCATCCGCACATGGCCAGAGCCCAGCATGGACTCCCACCATGATTGCTCCCAAGAACAACCCTAGAACAACTGCCCGACTGTCCCGTGAACACCTCCCTAAGTACAGCACTCCCGTGGGCTACATTCACAGTGACCAATAGGGGACAGGATTTTGGTACATATGACCAAGAGAACAGGGAAAGGGAAGCCCCGTGCCCTGCCACGCATCCACCTATGCCCATTTCACCCACGGGAGAGTACCTCTTCACGGGTGGACAAAATTCATTAATTCTTCCTGGGGCAGCCTACTATACCACTATCCTTAGGTTTCTGCTAGCCCTGCTGCAGCAGGAGCACACCTTGCAGCACAGTTGGCAGAATGGGAGAAGCTGCCAGGTGCTCCAGTTCATGGATACATGTCTCAGTTCAAAGTCCCCTTTACCCGTAACTGAAGCTAAAATGTTTGTGAACAAGGGGCAGGTATACACTCCCTTGCCTGCATTTTGGGCAATGGACAGTCCCATCCAGCAGCCACACATTCAGTTAGTGCTGTCTGAAATCTCTGTGGGCAAACGTGGGTCAGGACCTCGTGGGATATCCATGATGACTAGACCCTGGAGCTACTCTAGTAGCAGGGTGTTTCTGGACACCAAATTTTACTGTGATCCATGAGGACCCCCCATGGCTATCCTTCAGGACAGGGGATTTTCACCAGGCAGCATTACTAACCTCTCTGGCTTCAGAAAACTATACAGCTGGACTTCTGCACTGACCAGCTCTGTGGCTTAAGTTATTTTGCACTCCCCTGCTGTGGTTTCTTACCTCTAAACTGGCATGTGCTGCCAGGCAGACAAATACACAAATACACTCCCCATTCGCAGCTCAAAGTAAAGAATCAGCGGCATTCTGGTTGTTGTGTCCAGATGAAGACATCAACAAAAGCAACAGAGCAGCAGCCCCACCTTCCTTCTCTCCCTTCCTCCCATGTTACTGTGCTCAGTGATAAAATTTACAGCCTTACTATTTGGAAATGCCCCAAATGCCTTTCCCTTGGATACCATGTGCAAACTGAATTAGGTCTTAGTTTAAGAATGTTGTTAAGAAATTTACCAGCTCTGCAGAAACAAATGCAAATCACTCAGTCCTCTACCTCCTTTCCCCAGCCATTGGGACAGTCATAAAAGTGTGATGAGGCTACCACAGAACCAAATCTGCTGTAGTCCCTCTGGAAGAAATTCACTTTTGGAGACAACATTTCAAAAATGTAAAGGCCTCATTAACCAAGGAAGACTCAAAGACCACCAGCAGCAGAACAGGGAGGAGGGACAATAAGATACCCATACCTAATGATAAGGTTTGTGTTACTGGTGGAGATCATTGGTGTAAAATGGAGCCCAAAGCACACATTAATTGTTGCACAGCCTGAACTTGAGAGCAATAAGGGATCAAACTATGTCAATCTTCTTTTTCACCTTGGCTTCCCCCTTGCCGGCTTGAAATTCTCTGTGGCCAACAAGAGCTACGATTCAGGTTGTCCCCTGTTCCCTGAGAAACTTCTTTTGGCAGCCTTTTGGGCTAGGGAAAATGAGAATGTGATTCTTTTGTCTTCCTGTTAATGATGAGAAGTGACAGAGCCAATCCATGGATTCAAATTCTAAGATTTTCAAGGCAAGGTTTTAAGATTTGAGTGGAAATCTGAGCATGCCTAAACTGCCATGGAAACCCAACAACTTGTCAGCTCAGAAGGATCACTGCTACTGTGTGGGGGCTGAGCTCATGCCTGATGACATTATGCTGCCTGTCCTCGGGTAGCTCACTTTCCAGGGACCCAGTCCTCTATGACTCCTTGAAGCTACAGGGATCGGCTGTGTTTCAGTAAGTGCTGAAGTAAGCACACATTTCCCAGCTCACTCCAAGGGTCACTGAACTCACTGAGGTTTGGCACAAACCGTGGCATTCCCACAGATAAGGGGAGTTTACATTACCAACTCCACCTTATCAGCTTCTTAATAAGGAACACCTCTTTGCAAAGGGTGTTATAACATAAGATGAATATTTTGTGTCTGAGGGCCCTGAAAAAAGGGAGTGAGTCACACATCCCTTTCCATCATGCTTTGCAAGATGATGCAATATGACTTCAAGCGTCACCAAAAAACACTATTCTCTTTCCTCTTAGGGAAAAATGTTTATTTTTCTTCTTTTTAAAGAAGACTCGAACTTTGGGTCATGGCACGTTGAGCTCCCTGTGAAAAGCAAGAGGCCAGCATGACTGGTTTTCAAAGGGTAAAACTAAACCCAGTGTTAGATAGAGAAGTTCATTGCTGGTCCTAAAATTAAAATCATGTCAACACTTTGATTTTGTCAATGAATAGACTATTTCTCTAAAATTGTTTTCCAGATTAGATTGATCCTGTAATTGAAAATAAAATGATGCAGAGAAAAGTCAATAAGCCTTCTACAAGGTTCTGGTACTATCACCACCCTCTGTGTCAGTCAACAGCTCTTTGGTTTCACAGTTCAGTTAAAACTGGGATCATATTGGCACAACTTATACTTCTGGTACTGTGCAAGGGAAGCAGGAGGCTGGTTTATGCCTCTGGGCCAAATTCAGTTCAGTAATTTGCCCTGCAGGCACAGCAGATATCCCTTATGCCAAGTGACTGCACATGCTTGTACTTCGGAAAATTTTGAACTTGCACACACCTCTGAAATAAACTCCAAAAGACAACATTGCAATCAAGATACGTCATAAAAAATCCTAAGTAGAGTTTAGAATTGCTGATGTTCAGAGATTCATAAAAGAATAATGCTTTTCCAGTTTCAATATTAAAATAAAAACTCGGGCCTTGTCACCAACACAGGGCCAAGTGGTGAGGAGGTGACGTTGTTACATGGAAAGCACAGTGCAGGCTGCTGCGTGCACCTGTGGTCATACTGGAAAATAGGGAGTTCCAGGTGCAGCATACCCTAGATGTGAAAATGGACAAAAACATCCTACCTGCACCTTTCAAGGGAGTGAGGGGTTACTGCTTAAGTCAGATGTCGTGGGTAAGTCTGCACAAAGTAAGGACAGATAATAATGTGTACACTGGCATGATGGACTTCAGCAACTTCCAAATTTCTATACTGAGATCTTACTTTATACAGTACCATTCCTATTTCTTGTCAGGAAATAGCTCATGTCAGAGTCCAAAAGTATTATGATCCACACCCTATCTACAATTTTGCAAGTAAAATGTTTTATCATTTGCCTTTGAAGTGTGAATTATTTTAGCACCTGAGAAAATATGATTCCAGGGAAAACAAATAGCTGATCTGATCCAGAAATTGCTCTGCTATCCTCTTTTGGAGGAGACAGGTATCTAGGCAATTCTATTCTTCAGCCAAAGGTTACATGATCCAACTCAAGACTTGCAGCAAGAAGCTTTGTGCCCACTGTTAGATGGGAAAGGTGGAGTTAGGCAATAATAGTGATCCTTTCTGATTTAAGCTGGTAACTGTGCCTTTCTGCAGTAGCCCCATGGGAACAATCACACAGATCTCTGAAAGCAGCAGAGCTTATAAAAGAAGAAGTAGTGGGAAGGCAGAATGATCCTCATGGCAGAGCTGACAGTGGTGGCGGCTGTTGCTTAGGAATGCACAGAAGCAGCAGAATTACAGTGTCTGGGAGTGCTTTCAAGTAAGCAATGGCTGAGGCTTTGCCACAGAGACCTGAAAAGCTGAATCCTAAGGGAAGAGGAAAGCAAACTGCTAGCATACATTAAATAAGTCCTTTTATGATTTGTTTTCCTTTTTTTTTTTTTCAGCCCGAGCACTCCAGTGCAGCAACAACAGAGGAGTCGAGGAGAAAATATCGAGGAGGAGGCAAAGTCTGACTGCACAGAGATATTAACTCCTTCCCTCCACTTCCAATCTCTCTGCAAAATTCTACCGGAGGGGGAAGAGAAAGCTCCATTTATGTCGCCTCCCCTCCTGTAGCTGGCCAGAAGCATGTTATGCTGTCTGTGACTGATATGGGACTTTCTGAGGAGGGACCTGCTTGTCCCGTCCTCACCTCCTGGCATCCTGCGATGGAACGGGTCACTTGCACTAGAGACGACCAAACAGTGCTCGGAAACACCAGCCGGGTTTTCCTTTCAGCTCTCATCGGATGCTGCTCGGTCCCCTTAATTCTTTGGGTTAGTTCCCATTTTCATTATCTCTGCCTTTGTCTTGCTGATGGTGGCTGCATCTCGGTCCTGCTGAACCCGGGCTGTGCAGAGCATGATGCCATCCCCGCCACAAAGGTTTTGAAGTTGTTTCTTTCAAAAGCGGACAGGAAAGTATTTCTCATTCTAAGGAACAACCTCGGGAGGCGAAAAGCGGATGAGGTGATTCTGCCGATTAACTCTTTTCTAGGTGGCAGGAGAAATATCAGTGTAAATTAAACACCAGTGTTCACATACGCATCCCCACCTCAAGCCCACGCTTCTTGTTTGCCCTTTCTAAGCACTTTGTTCCAAAGGTTTTTGTTTAGCCGGGGTACTCGGGGAATGGCAGCATTTCCTACCAATAGCTGCATACTGACGCAAACAGAGCAGAAACAAAGGAACTGCCTCTTCCTCCTTTACTACAGTCTTCAGGGATTAAAACAAAAAACCAAGCTATCCAAGACACCAAGAACAGCAACAAACCCTCAGCTGACTGGTAATTTGCACAGCTTTGAATTCTCTGTCTCACTTTCTCCTGTCGTTCTCCGTGTTGTGTTTTGCAAGAGCAAGTTTGCAAGAACAAAGCACTGCAGAGAAGCAGATAATATGCACGTACAGTGCCTTCTATTTGGCACCCCAAACCCAAGTTTTTCTCCGGGCTGTACTGGAATAACAGTAACGCACAGAGGTTACTCAACCCATGATACCAAAAGGAACTTGAACATGCTAAAACTTCCTAGAGAACAAAATAAAAAGAAAGTAAAAATTACTTGTTATTTTGCTTAACAGCCACCGCAACATCAAACCCATCAGCGAGTAAGAGATTTAATAGCCAGGGTGTTGTCTCTTTCAATAAGCAGTATGAATATGTATCAATTGGCAGGCTCAGGATGGAGTTCCTTGAATTGGAGCAGCAGAGGCCCAAAACAGAGGAAGGTTAGCACTTGAGCCTTCTGCAGTTGCTTCAGTTTATTTAAAGTGTAGCAATTCCTTACGCTGTACAGGTCAGATTTAGATTCCTGTGGGACCCAGGGTTTATGCAGGGCTCCAAATTATGCATTCCTGCAATGGTTTGATAGGATTGCCACTGCTGCGTTCCCCACAGAATGATTCTGCATCATACCATTGAGTATAATCTGAGTGCACAAGGCAAAATTAAAGGATGGTATGAACCTTGACTACTGCACATCCAGCTTTGGCTTTCAACATGTGCATGTGTGCAGGTGCGGGCTGACTCCTGAAATAAATGGAAAGTGAAAAAGTGCAAATATTAAATCACCATTTCTTGCCAATCCTGCCCCTCTGTAGGAAAAGTGATGCAGAACTAAGACTGTACATTTTCACTTTTTCCATGTGAAAATCACAGCAGTCTCAGTGTAGTGTAAGAGAAAGATGAGAAGGCTAGAGGAAAAGAGTAGAATTAGCAAGTAGATATTGTGAGAAAGCAAGACCTTTTCTATCCTGCCTCTGTAAGCTAGCTGGAGCATCTGGTATCCAAGTTGACATCAGCAATCCGGCTAAAGAGAAATGGCTCCTGTCCCTTTACAGCTCCTGATGTGTTGCATCAAGTGCTGTCAGTTCAAATTAAGCACTGCTGTTTTCACCCTGTCTCCTGCCTGCTGCCTGACTTGTTGCATTTCTGCGTGCAGCTGCAGCGTTTGTACCCTGGCAGAGGCTGGTAACTGCCCTGCTCCCTGGATAGTTTGAGGAAGCAGCATGGCCAAGTTGGCAAATCACCATAGTAAGGATCAGATTTGCCCAGCTCTGCAAATCTTTGAAACCGGTCTTTTCCCTCCCTGTTTATCTCCAACTTTTTTTTTAAGACAGAAAGATTGAGGTCTAGCAGCCTTTCAGAACAGGAGTCTGGTACTTGTGCAGCCCCCAGAAAACAGATTTCCAGATTCAGCTAAGTACATGGTCTCAAATGAAATGGAGCAGTGTTGAAAATAAGCAGAGTACGCCCAGCTTCCGCTATACTGTATATTTAATAGTGTTCCATATCCAGATGCTTCTACTTTCTCCAAAGACCAGTTTTCTACTGATATGAAACATCAACGGGGACCATTCAAAAGATACGAATACAATCCTGAAGCAAGGATTTTTGAAGGAGATTTAAAATCTCAAACTGTCAAGAAGTAAAATTATGTCCTTTTGAAGACTGGACTATACAAAACCCATACACATAACATTTTTGGACCCTGTGGCTTTTCCTCCCAATTCTTAGATTAAATATCTTTTTGGATCTGAGACGGCCGTGGTTCAACACCAGCTGGCAACTCAGCCAGACAGAGCCACTTGCTCAATCCCCCACAGTGGGATGGGGGAGAGAATCAGAAGGGTAAAAGTGAGAAAACTTGTGGGTTGAGATAAAGGGAAAGCAAAAGCCACGCGCATACGAGTAAAACAAAACCAGGAATCCATTCACTTCCCATGGGCAGGTGTTCAGCCTTCCCCAGGAAACCACGGCTCCATCATGTGTAATGGTGACTTGGGAAGGCAAAAGTCATCACTCCAAACATCCAACCCTTCCTTCTTCTTCTCCCAGCTTTATGTGTTGAGCATAATGCCGTATGGTCTGGAATATCCCTTTGGTCAGTTGGGGTCAGCTGTCCTGGCTGTGTGCCTTCCCAACTCCTAGTGCACCCCCACCCTCTTCACTGGTGGAGTGGTCTGAGAAGCAGAAAACACCTTGACTCTGTGTAAGAACAGCTCAACAACAACTAAAGCATCCCTGAATTTTCAGTGCTGTTTCCAGAACAAATCCAAAACACAGACCCACACTACCTACTGAGAAGGAAAGTAACTCTACTCCAGACAAAATCAGCACAAAGACCAAACACTCTTCATTTCCTCTCATCTCTTAAATGACATCACTAGACTGTTAAGAAAAAGAGGTTAGATCACAGCAAACACAAATTTTCCCTCATAACACACTGAAGATCATCTTTGACACCATGCCAGACTCTTAAAGGCTACCAACGTAATGCTCTGTTTCATCTCCACAAACTAGCAGGCACTGAGTTTCCCGGGCTTTTAGAAGCCATGTGCACAAGGTTTCAGACTGGCTACTTCAGGAAGACAAGTGTGGGTCAGAAAAAAACTTTTGCTTTTCTGTGGGTTGGAAAACCACTTCTATCTCTCCTGATTTTAGAGACTGTCTTCCTTTTTCAGATGCTCCAATAATTTTAGGGCTTCGTCTGTTGGACAAAATGATTTGCACAGTCCAAGCTTTCTTCCTGTGTTCATCCTTGAGATGTTGCTCTTTGAAACATCCTGCATAATGTAGCCATTGACTCCAGCTGCCATTATGCCCGTAGGTCCATGTGGCAGTGAGGATGTCTTTCCAACACATGTATTTCTTAAGGGCCTCTACACCCATCCCTTAGGAGCAATTCTTTGCCAGGGCATATTTTTGATTCGTCAAGACACTCACTTCACTGCAGAGCCATCATTTGTTGAGCAGTAAAGGAGGCTGCCTTCTCTTGCTAGTACAAAAGAAGTGGCTCAGAAGGAAATATTTCTTCTTACAATTTATTCATAAAGCCTGCCCAAAAGAAAAACAATAGACAGAAAAAGTACAGGTTTAGGTCCCTTAAAGTGTCCTGAGAATTATATACACTCTCTATTTGATTAGACTGTAGTGTGATATAATGGGAAACACCACTGGAGCGATAATGAGCCCACAGGACATCCTGACAAGTTTACAGACTAAATATGAAACCAGAGTCTCTTGACTATTTAATTTGTGTTTCTTTTTCCCTTGCAATTCTTCTCTGGTTCCCCCAATGCCTTAATTTATCTTGTCCACAGACCTGAAAAAATGCTAAATACCCTGAATACTGTGTTCTCTGCCTGCTCCCTCTCAGGCAGAGCACTGCCTTACTACTGAAGACTTCAAGAGGGTTTCCAGCCAGGTAAAGAAGTGCTCGGGACTTGCTGGGACTTGCACATACAACCACACCCTTTCAAACCATTTGGAAGGAGTCTCTCAGAGCAGGTTTTCCCACTAAGAGACGTAATCTTCTACCTGTTGACCTCTGGAATGGAAATTAAGAAGGAACCTGTCTCAGTAGACCATGCAAGTGTTGGGAGAAACCCTGCTCCTAATACTGCCGAGAAAATCCTCTGCTCCTCTTTTCTCTCAAAACTTCTTTCCAAATTGAAGAAACACTTCTCATTTGAGTTTTCTGTTAAATTTAGAGACACCCTGCTGCATAAGAAAGGGTGATGCAATGAAAGATTCTGCAGTCTCTTTCCAGAACCTCACGGTGCTAAAACAAATACCAGACATTCACCATGGAACACCAAACAGGTGAGCACAACCCAGCTCAAACTGGCCATGCCATAGGGAAAACCTCACTCACAGCAACATGGAGATTGAAAACTGGTGGGTTTCCAATGTCATCATAGCATGGAGTATTAAAAGAGCTAGCCCAGATCCTGAAAACCCTAAAGCATACGCAGCATAAAGATTCATACAGGCTAATTTACACCTGCTACTCTGCAGTTAGTTTGAATATCTCCATGGAGTTTCTCTGAAGGTAAACACCGAGAGAGAATGCCAACAACTTAACCTACTTTGCAGTGTTTACTATACGGACAACTAACCATGATCCCTCTGTGATCATATTGCAGAATAAATTGATTGGAAAGAGCAGGCAAGAAGTGTTTGTTAAGGCAAAGAATCTACTGAATTTCATTCTTCCCTCCGATTTTTGCACAGTTTTGGCACTTATATTTAGCAAGTGTTGTAGTGCCTCTCAGTGAACAAGAATTAGGTGTTACAATAAGCCTCTGCCAGTAGTGCTGACTAAACACTTGGGATCCCGAGCAGATGGAAAAATGCAACTGAGTGGCATCACATGCATTTTATTAATTTCTCCTTTTTTCTTCCCTCCTAGTCTCCACTATTGAAATAAAGACTGCTGAATCTACCAAGTCCATCCCCATATAGGGTCAATATCCAGTTGCTTCTGTAATGTTGTCTGCTGCTTTATCAGTCCAGTCTTACATGCGTCATAACAATGCTTTCATCATTTTCTTTGTAAGATAATTCATCAGTCTCCTAGACAACATGACAGTAGTACATAGGTCCAAAAATTAGGCAAGAGAAGCTGTATTCTAATTCCTCTGTAAGACATCTGGGAAACAAACCTGGCTCCACAACTTTTCACATATTTCAGCTACCACCAGATAGTTATCAAACCTCTGTAGCATAGCCAAGTTCTTCTTTCTTGAGTCCTTTTTTTTCCCCTCATTGTCTTGTTTGAATGTAAATGCAATGCCTGGTTAGAACCAGAAGCTGAGTACTGTCACTAGGCAATTTTTAGTCTTGTTCCACAGACACTGAAGTGGCCAAGCATTTCATTTTAATCCAGATGTTCCCAGTTCTTTGTTGAAAGTTGCTAAGGTAGGATTGACACATTTTTCTAACCACTCCAAGTTGCTCTGTTTTCTCTCAGTTTCCTGTGGAGATCTTTCTCATTCAATAAAGCCCTTCCTCTGGCAGAATAAAGTATGTTGGATTAGATATTAATTTTTTTAATGTCTGGCACTTGTTCTTGTTAGAACAGAAATCAAATAAACCCATATAGAGAGGATTCCTAATTGTGTAATAAATGGTCCTTGTTTAACCTAAGGTTGTAGGTATGAGCAGAGGATTCTACAGAGCTGAACTTGCAACATTTTTTAGTTTGCCAGTAACCACACACTTGTTGGAAGTCTTCAGTGAGGCCCAAATCCTGAGAAGTTGCTTAAGCAACTAAGTGGAAATTAGAAATCCCCTTACTCGTGGATTTGCAATGAAATAACTTATTCAAAGTAATGACCAGGACATACATTCAGCAGCTCTGAAATTCACCCATGCTCAGGAACTTGAGGCCAAACTCTATTATAAAACAGGGTGAATCATGATGAATACAACTGCTTTGAAGGTCTCTTAGTTAGAGACCACTGGGAGCTTGCCATGCCTATGCAGAAATAATCAAAAGTAGATCCATCCTTGTCAAGGTTTGAACTGGAACTCTGTCATATATGAAACTGGAAGTTAGTTGATAATTATTTATGTAGGCAAGCAGTAGTGTGCTAAAATTTTATAATATGGGGACTGGAATCAACATAAAAGGAAGAAGGTAGCAACTAAGAAGAAAACTCAGCAAAGAATTTTGAGGGGACAGCACCTTTTCTCATATCTTACTTACTACATGCACCAGCACAAGCTGGGAGTGGAGCTGCTGGAAAGCAGCTCAGTGGACAAGGACCCAGGGGTCCTGGTGGAAAACAAGCTGTCCATGACCAGCAGGGCCCTTGTGGCCAAGAAGGCCAGTGGGATCCTGGGGTGCATTAGGAACAGCACTGCCAGCAGGTCGAGGGAGGTGATCCTGCCCCTCTGCTATGCCATGGTGAGGCACATCTGCAGTGCTGTGTCCAGTTCTGGGCTCCTCAGGACAATGGAGACATGGAACTCCTGGAACAAGTCCAGTGGAGGGTGACAAAGAGGGTTAAGGGACTGGAACATCTCACTTATGAGGAAATGCTGAGGGAACTGGGTCTTCAGCCTCGAGAAGAGAAGACTGAGAGGAGACCTCACCAGTGTTAATGAGTATCTGAAGGGAGGGTGCCAAGAGGATGGTGCCAAGCAATAAAACGAGAGGCAAGGGCAGAAACTGATGCAGAGGAAGTTTAATCTGAACACAAGGAAGAACTTCTTTACTGTGTGGGTCATTGTGTGCTGGAACAGACTGTCCAGAGAGGCTGTGGAGTCCCCCTCACTGGAGACATTCAGGATCTATCTGGACACCATCCTGTGCAATGTGCTCTGGGATGGCCCTGCTTAAGCAGGGAGGTTGGATTAGGTCACTGTGGTCTCTTCCAACCTGACCCATTCAGTGATTCTGTGAAATGGCCCCAAACAGACTAATATGACTATAGACTTCTGACATTCTGGATCTAAAGAAATAGAGATTCAGCGCTAAAGCATGAATCTGCAACACAAAATGCTTATTAGGTAGAATTAAGTACAATGTTTTACTAAATCAGGAAGATGATTGCCTGACTGTTGACTTAGAAACATTTCCATCACCTTTTTAAGAAAGAAAATTCAGTACCTTAGTGGTGCCCCCTATTCCTGAAATATTTTTCTTCTTCTTTAAATGGGCGATCAGAGAGTATTGCTCCGAGATACACAAGGAATTCACAAAGCAAGAAATGGTGTAATGCAAGCATGCATTTTGTTCTCCCTTTAAAACATATTACCTATTAAAGATAGAAAACACATTTCTTATTTTAGCTCCAGACCATTAGTATTCCACCCATTCAGAAATGAGTGAAATATTCATTCAGAAATCCAGGAATTAGCTCATGTACAAGAGTGGAGAACAAAATGCTGTTGCTGAAGGGGGAAAAAAAACGGAGGGGAACCTTAGATATGAAACATAATATTCCTCAGGCTATTTTGTTACCCATTTGTGTTAACATCCAATATTTCTTCTTTTAAACTGCAACTTGTATGCCCTGTATTTTAAGGCATCAAATTATACTGCCATATTGAGGATTATTTAAGCAATCCCAGTAAGTAGGTCAGTCAGTAATTTACTCTTGGTTTATTAGAGGATACTAAAAGAAAAGAGCAACACCGTTATTTGTTAAGTAGACAGCTGGACCCAAATTGTTGGGGGAGAAAAAGCCATTAGTTGAGGAAGTGTTTCATTAAGATTTCTAGAATAATGAGAAGTATGGCAAAACCTTTGTTTACCACAAAAACTTGTGTAGGGAGCAAACACAATTAGAGCAGCCTCCTTTGAACAGCAGGTTGGATTAAGCATCAAGAGGAACAAAGCAAAGAAGAGCTCTGATGACCCAGGGGACCAAGATGGGGAATGCGTTTGGTCTTGTGCAGCCTGATTAGACCAGGTTTTTCCACAACCTGAGTGGAAAGACTCCAGAAGCTGCCACTGAGAGAAAAAAGAGGAAAGGATCTCAGTCAAATTTTTTATAATCACAAGCAAGAATTGTTCAGTTATGATTCTGACATACACAAAGGCAAATTATTATTATATTGTCCTTATGAAACTGGAACAGCCTTCTGGCACCAGACCTCAGATATTTACTTGGTAACTAATCTCCAACTTCCCAGTGCTCCCACTGGAAATTCTCTCCAGTACTGTCATGCATCAAATGAATTCCAAAGAGAGGTATTGATTTTGATATGTGGCTGTAGGTAAATACGTAAGGCTAGAATAAAGCTTTTAAAAGGCACTAGCTGAATGGCATAGAAGGGGTGGAAAGGGCAAAGATCTGGTCTTAAACCTGACAGATCAAGGCCTTGACACTTAACTTTCCTTCTGAAAGCAGTATCAGCAACTCCTCCATGTGAATACTCTGTGGTGAGGGATTTCCATGGGTTTGGATAGAGATGGTGGTAATGTCCTGCCTGTGCATCGTCATCCTCACCGCCACACAGTGGGCAATTGTGTGCACTAATACTTAGCATTCCTAACAGAGGTAAATGGTAATATTCTTTTGGCTCAGTTATTTTACAACAGTGTAACTGTGCCTGGGCTGTGGTAATAAACCAAAAGTTTTGCTGATGTTGGCCTGAAGAGCTTCTTTGAATGCTAGCTCTCAGTTACAGTTTGTCTTTTGCTTTGCTTAGAAACCTTGCTCCATAGGAACAAGTTTTATTCATGAACCTAGCTCTAGCTGGCCTTCCTCAGTCCAAGAGACTGATTTTAAAGTTCAGCTTCCCTTCCCCTCCCTCACAAAGAAATTTTTTTCATAACCTCTGAAGCAAAAATATAATTAAATTTCCAAATCACTGCTACAGGATTTTATGGAAGGCTTAACTTTCCAGAGGAGTCTGCAATAAATCAGAAAGGCTTTATTAAGAGCTAATTTAAAATATCCTGGTAATTTTTTGTCCTCACAGAAACACAGAGAGCAAGTAAGATCATCATGTTGCTCTGCTATAGAAAAGAGGTAATTTGGGGCAGTGAGCAAGAAATGGGTAGTCAGAAGGTCAGTACTGGGACAGTCCCTGGTCTCCATTTAGTTCTCAGTTTTCTAAGTTCATAGCCTGCGGAGGGTAACAGGATCTTCCTATTAAGTACTGGAGAATGTTAAGCAGTTACAGAATACAATTTTTGAACTTACTACAAGAACCAGCTTTCCACAGAAGGCAGTATGCCCAAGTCCCCACTGTTCAGACCATTAGGAAACTTTGGACAAATGCATACACACAGGCACGTGCATTTTTAAGGATTCAGGAAAACAAGTATAAACACAAAATATGAACTGAAAGTCAATAAATTAGGGTACCAGCTTGATAGGGGAAAAACATTTCATCAGAAATTCATTTTCAAGGAAAGCCCTAGATCCTTCTCTGGCACTTGCCTTGTGACTGAAGCGCTTATTAGCCCAGACACCTCAGACAACCTTATAACCAGCAGCATCAGTTCCTCTTCTCCAGGTAACCAGGAATCAATCCACTTAGGACATCATGCATCACACACATTTCATCTGGCAATCCAGAAGCCAGCAAAGATTGCACAACACAAATAGTTGTTTCTTGAAGAAAACACTCTGCCCATTGACTGTTGAAGTTCATGGCTAATCCTGAGGCACAAGCAGTGTGAAGAACACAGAGTTCATGTGGCATCCTTCAGGTGGCACAAGCATGGACTGCTGTTTTCTCCAGATTCCTAACCTAAATTCATTCCTGACAGCCGTGGTGACCTCATCGGTGTCTAGCCCTGTGTCCTGCCAGCAGGATAATGCATAGCTGACCAAACAAACCCAAACAAGAAACTCAACACCTTGCAGACAGCATGGCCTGTGTGGTCTCACTGTTACCTTGAAATGGCTCTAGCACTGATGAGGGGCTGACAGAAAAACCGAGAGTCCTCAATTCACTTTGAGATGAGGAAGATAACAGATTCAAAACTGTAACTGTAAGGTAAGCCAAGCTTACTAGTGTCTTTTGCCAAAAAGTAAGGCCATTAGAGAACACATGTGTCCCTGCCATGATGTCTAACCATGTCAGTATTTCCACGCTCAAAGGAATCAGAGAGAGATGACCCAAAAGGATCAAGTGTTGACCACAGGAATCCACAAAACTAATGCAGTCACCCAAGTTTGTACAGGGTACACAAACTATCCAGGCTCCAGAGAGTCAGAGGGTGTCAGGCACCATGAGGGATGAATCACCTTTTTCACAATTCTCTCTTAAAATAGGAGGACTAAGAGTAGACTCATAAATAAGACTGCAAACAGCAGGAGAGTAAACAAGGATCCAGTAATCCCTTGTTTGAAAGCAAGTTTGACTCTGTGCTGCCCTCACCCCCATAAAAATGGCCCTGTCAGTCTGTCCTGTCTGTACCTACTGTCTCACGACGAGAGGTTACAGAGACACAGTCCATTAACAGATTTCCTCAGCAAAATTCACTTCAGAAAACCTTTTACTTCAAAATAAACTGAAAATTCACATTAAAATCAGATCATCTGGCTCACAAGATATGAGAAAACTTTCCACAAGAAACAGACAGATGAACAGCTAGACTAGGGCAGCAGGATTTTGCAAAATGCCTTCTCAATAGTGTCTGTCTGATATCATCAATCAATAGATTACTGGCTTATGACTTGTGGAGTTTCCATTCCCTTACAGAGCAGAGAGGAATATGGGCTAGGACACGCTCTAGCAGAACAACTCAGTAGTACAGCACTCAGGCATTAGTTACAAAATGCTGATGAAAAATACACCAAAAGTAGAGCCCCTCCTGCAAATTCCTTACTAGTACTTTAAACAAACACATTTTTCTGCCTTGAGTAAACAAGAATATGAGAAAAAATGAACAGCTAAGAGAGGTTTGGAATTTTTTTCAATTTTTACGTCTAGTTTAAGTAACAAATAGCTAGCTTCTACACTGATGACTTCTCACTTAGGAGGGGCCATTTGGCTTTTCAAAGCTTAACAGGGACTGTAACTAGACCACTGCTGCTTGCTTGTCAAATTTGTAATCTAAAATTCCACCCCCAACACAAAGCAATTGGAAGAAGAATGCAAAAGAAGTGTCTGCGTTTGTGGGTGAATGCAGAAGATATGCCCTGAAATCCACACACAGAGCTCGGGTTCAAAGATGCAGCAGCCTCTGAAGGGGTGTTCACTGCCCAACCCGAGCACGGCCAGACGGTCAGAGCAGCTCTGACAACACAACGCCTGGGGGAGGGGGCTTGGCAGGGAAGTGGCCTCTTTGCGACAAGGATGCTGAGACTGGCCAACCCTGTCCTACAAGCTCTGCCTGCTACACCTAATGGATGGGTACTGGATGGAAAGGCTAAAAGCCTAGAGAACAGGCTAATGATTATTATGGGGTGTCACAGGACTGCCAGACTGGGGATCATACACAGACTGTAGCCTCACAAAGAAGGTGAGGCAGGGTAGGATCTTGTAAGCTAGAATCTTGGAGTTTAATATTTTTTTTAAAAACCCACGTAATTGAAAGCATTGATCTGTTCTGTGTGTCTATACTTTCTGGACAAAAAAGGATAGCAGAAACCAAGAGCATACCTATATCAGATGTTAGGTGTTACTATGAAAAAGTTAAAGCCAATTTATATTATTTAACCATATTGAAAAGAAGACCAAGATTTATGAGAGAACTATAATAAAAAGCAAGTTCTGAATTCAGTCATGGAGTCCTTTAAAGACATTGCTCTTATATACCAGGTCTAAGGCTTTCTTGAGGAGAGGAACACACTACCAAAACTAAAGCTGGATTGGAAAAAGGTTATTCTTCTGTGCTTCTCAGTTTCAGCACAGAAGCTGTTTCAAAGTGAAGAATAAAGTCGCTGTATTTCTTGAGACAGCTGAGGAAAACCTTCAGGGTTTGCTGTGAAGGTGCAGTAATCTCTACATTCAGCACAGCACTGCACATGAAGCAACATCTTTGGCAGCTGGGCCGTACACACAGTGCCCTTTATGCACGGGAACACAAGGCAGTCCTTAATGCCTGATCTCAAGCCTGGAAGTCTGTTGTGGGTACATAAGACAGAGTCTATCAGACTACTTAGACATTTAATAAGACCTTGCTCTTACCCTCAAGGCTCATAAGTGAAACTAGGGCCTTCCCACTGACTTCAGCTTTCCCTAAAAACATCACTGCATCCGGCAGCCACCTAGACAGATGTTCCCTGCCATCCCCCTGCCATGTCACCTACAGATTTGAACCTAGCAGTCTTTTCTTGGGACTAATCATTTATTAGCTGCCTGGCAGACAGCAAGTAGTTATTTTTCCAGGGTAGCTGGGATGTGAAGAAGGCTGTATTGATAAACTGGGCTCTGAGTCCCTGAGAGAGAGAGCAGCCTCTCTCTGCTCATGGCAGGTCAGGCAGATGTGACCTCTCATGTTGGCAGACATCTGTTGGAGAAGCAGCTTTCTGACATGTCGGCACTTCATGTTCCTCTTTGTGTGAAAAAACTGACTAGAGAAGCCAGAGCTCCTTAAAAGAAAAAAAGGCTTCCCACCAATATTCAGAAGAATCAAGAAAAATTACCCCTATCATCAGATGTTCTTTTACATTCAGGTAACAGGAATAAGAAAGGACAGCAAAGCAGGAGAAGCAAAACTGATTTGCTTTCTGTGTTTTGACTTGTGGGCAAGCATCTACTCTGATCACTCCATACAGGTTCTCACTAACTCTGAACAGGGAAACTCCTTGTTTGTCTGAGTGTGTCACTGACCAAGTTTCCCTGTTTCTCTCCACCTCCCCTCAGAGGCATCTTGGAATTCTTCAAAGAAGTAAATGGCATTTAAGTAACTGGCTTTCATCTACAGACTCAGCACCCTGAATCATGTGAGCCAGACCTGCCCTCAGTGTTGGAGCACAGCCTGCTTCTTTCTCAGTGCTTCACTAAAGCAGTATCTGCCCACTGGGGCCTCCTTCCTCCTGCTGGTGAAACTATACCCTCCTAGAAAGCTGATCCAGGTCTTCAAAACCCACCAAAATTTCAAGAAGGCCAAAATGGCCAATCAGCCTTCATCTTGCAAGATCTATCACTACACTGCCATGACCATGGTTACTTCTGTCAGAAGGCTGAGAAGAAATGTCAGAAAGTTACAGCAAATCAAAAAGAACTATTTTTCCCAGCTCATCTAGAAAGCTGGATACAAGTTCATTCTTTCTCTAAATAATGGGAAAGGAGGAGAATGTGAAAGGCTGGATTTCAGGAGCATCTTTTACTTCACTGCAGTGCACTTTTTAAACACTCTTAAGTCACATAGCAAGTCTTATGTCACATTGGGTAGACTTCATTAACTTACTGATAGGGTACAAAAAGGATTAGAAAGACAATGAAATAACAGAGAGAGACAGGAGATTAGTGAAATGTTTCACATGCAAAACTAGAACTGCATCGAGGAATCCCAGCCTTTCCCTATCCTCTAATAGCACCATTTCCAGCAAAGGATTTTGAGTTTTCATAATGCACCCTCTCTAAACTGCTAGCGAAGTGTTACAACTAAGAGGAAACGCAGACAGACAGCTTCTGAGACTGACCACAACAAGGTGCTGTCTGCAGAAAAACAGAGTCAGAAGAATAGGCAGGCATGTCTAGAACACATTACATTCCCTTTTTTCTGATTCTATCCTTCTGTCATTTAAAAGTATCAGCCCACTCACCAACTTCAGAGCTTGCAATCCTGCCTCTTGCATCTACCACTCTGTGGTTTCACACAAATGCCAAAGTCATCAGGATGGAGTCCGTAAGGGAGAAAAAAAACAAAACCAAGAACCAACCAAACCAAACCCTTTCAAGCAAAAAACCCTCCTTGTTGCCAAGGCAAAGCCCAGTCCAGATGTGTTGGTAATTTCTCACTTGCTTGTATGAAAAAATGAGTACGGATAAAATTTCCATCTCTTGCCTTCCATTCTGCCTCCAGGAATAACATGGTCTTTCCACAGCTTAGAACAGAGGCATCAAGCCACCTCCATGTACATCCATGGCAGTAACCAGATATTTTTTTCCATACTTCAGCACTAGCCAGAGCTGAGAGAAGAGTGAAAAGGCTTTTTACAGTGACATATTTCAATGTGCTTTACAGCCACAAGGAAGCAGGTCAATTATGACAGTTCCTGAAGTGACAATAACTGAGGCAGATTTACTGCATTGCTCTTTGGAGTCCAGCAAGACTTTCTATCATATTTAGGGAAGATATCAAACTGTAATTCCATTGCACTGAGATACACATACTTATCACAAGCACACTGAGTGAAAGCCTCAAAAGTAAGCACGGACAAATGATCTATTTTTCTTCCACTCTGAGTAAACAAAATGTTTATCACAGAGACTTTAGCAGAACTCACAATTACACAAAGTAGGCAACTGGGCAATTATGACCAAATTTTGAAAAGCAGACAGACACAGAGTGCCCACTTTGTGACATTTTAGTGATCTCTGATTATCAAAAAAGCAGAGAGACAATCTCTCAATCAGCCTAAGCTTGGCTTCTTAAATGGATAGTGATTTTGAAAAACCAAAGAGAAAGTTGCTGAAAATTCCATCTCTTCAGAGTGAAATTGCCTTGGACCTTCACAAACCTCTCCTAAGGCTGATCAAATACTGTTTTAGGGCCAACATCATGTGAAATGGTGTGACACTCCCATCTGCAGAATTTTAAGGGCGATACAGCAAAGCAGGTACTTTGTACTGAAGAGCTGAATCACCAGATGAACACCGAAATTCCTGTATGTCTTTCAACATCAAATAAAACCAAAGTGGTTTTTCCCACATAACTGATAGCTGGTACTGTATCCAAATGTCTAAGAAAAATTGGCTGACTTTGAAAGAGATTTTTTCTGGCTTCCTTCCAAACTGGTCTCAAAGCTACCTCCATAAGATGCAAGCCTCCAGTGTAACAGACATTTAAAAAAAAAAAAAAAAAAAAAAGATGCTCAGTAGTTGCATATATTATATCCTGAGATATTTTCCACTGTTGCAGGTGTTAATAGATCATCTGGTCCAAACTTACTTCAGCTCATACATTTTATTCTTCCTCAAAATAGATAAAAGAAGCAAAAAAGGACAGATTTTTTTTTAACACCTCATCCTTCCCTCCCCTAAATTAATCCTCTTGCATTCTTCCAAAATGTGTAATCACACGGTAGAAAATATTTTTCCCTTTTCTGAGCACGTAGTGAACAAATAAACTCCATTTTGCTTGATGGGAATGCTGCAGAGATGCACTCAACTTATTTTTTACCATTTGACAGAAAAGCTTCATTTTTTCCTTTTTTCTTCCATTTTTCCCTTTTTTTTTTTTTTCCCAAGGAAAAGAAAAATTCTTATGCCAGCCCTGGGATATGAAGTCAAAATTACAAGTGCACAAATCATCCATGTCACTGCACCATTGCTGGGTAAGGCAGCCTCTCTGGAAACAATAGCTGGGGCTTGAGGTATCCACAGGGAAAAGAGAACATCGTGCTTGATTTACTGCCCTTCTCATGGGATTTACTCTTGGCAAAGTGCCTGCGTGGCTTATGTCAGAAGGCATACATGATTTGCATGTGCATCCAGTGCTCACAGTGAGGTAACTCTGTAGTGNGTGTGTGTTGAGAGCACAAAAAAAAGTGAGATACTTAGAAATAAAAAAAAAAAAAAAAAAAAAAAAAAAAACAACAAAACAAAAACCAAACCTAACCAAAAAAACACCTGAGAACCATCCTCCATCAGGAAAAGCCAAAGGCCTGACAGGCTCTGGTAGGAGAGGGAGAAAGATGAATAGTCACATATCTCTCCAACAAATCCAAAAGCAGTGAGGAGGAGAAATTACTGTTAGATTCTGTAATCAGATAATGGCAGAACAGTGTCAGTGCATGAAAATCTGAAACAAGAACATGAAACAGGCACATTCGTGGGTCCTTTTTTTGTCTTTTGGATCATTTTAGAAACAGACACTACTTTTTCCAGGTGTATATTGGTACAAGTAATGTAGATAAATATAGTAACACAAGTAACACTTTGATCAGTATGCTCATGCTCAGGTGGAATCAGATCAGTATCCATCAGAAATATTCCACGATCCTGTACTTTAAAAGACAAACCAACCAACCAACCAAACAAAAAAACAACAAAAAAACCAAGAAAAAACCCAACACCCTCCCTCAAAAAAAAACCCACCAAAACAACTCCCTCCAAGAAAAAAAAAAGGACCCACCCAAACTTTTTACAAGAACAAAGCTTGCGAGGTGAAACCCGTGGTTTTGCTCTATCACTTGACACGCAGGCTCCCACATGGCTGGAGACTGTTCAGTAACAGAACTGCGAACACCCTCTCTTTGGATCCAGCAATCTGTAATGGAAGAATGAAATTCCTCCCTTCTAGAAGGTGTGGTCCAGGCAGCCCAAAGAGTCTGCACAGCAGAACCTGGTCCACTACTATTTACTATGAGAGATAATTAGCAGTCCATTGTTTCTTTCAGTGGCCACTCAGGATTAGGTCAGCTGCAACAACTACGTCTGTTTTGTCTCTATTTTAGAGGACTTGGGGGACTGAGAGCACCAGGCATCTTGCTGTTGTTTGTGGAACAAATTGTCTCAGAACTTGCAGAATAATCAGGAACGGGAAGAAATATTCTATATTATAACTCTTTGGGACTATGTAGTCTTGCACTGATTTGCCTGCCTGTGCAGAGAGGAAAAGGCTGGTTATAAAAAAAATACAGAATTAGTAGCCTTCCTTGTTGGTATGGCAAAAGAAAATGAAAAACTCATGCCAATACAATGAATCTCTGAGTAACAGTGGAGCTTTGGGAAGACAGTAACAACTCCTCCCTCCAAAGCATGAAGATCACAGAGATCAATACAGCTTAAGGGAGATACCTGCCAAGCTCTCAATGTTTTTGCATAGCAGCCTTCATACAAACTGGGTCCAAAGTAAGCAAGCAAAGCAAAGACACACAGAGACAAGGAAAAGCAACCCCAACCAACCTAAGTTGAGTTTGAAAAGGAAAAAGATGGACACAGGTACAATTCAAGAAGAAATGAAGGACGCTTTCGCAACTGCCCTGGAAGTTGCGAATCATGGGCTGGCCATGGTCCAGCTGGTCACCTGCTTGCTGTATGTTCCTATGAAGTTAAAGGTGAGTGTTGGGGTTTTAGGAGGGTTTTTTTGGTGTGTGTTCTTTTCTTTTCCTCTTAAAGAATTTTTCCCCATGCTAAGGGATAATTGCTGGGTGCTTAAGAGAGACAAAAACACCTGGCCAGAGGGGGAGGGGTCCAGCTGTCCTCTTTTACTTGGGTTTTTGCTCAGGTGGGGCCAGATGCGTCGCGATTTGAACTGGGAAAAGGAGTTGGGTACAGTGCCTACCACTCTTCGTTCTCCCGGGTTTCGGAAGGGAGGGAGAAGCTGCTGTAGGAACTCATCGTTGCTGTGGGGTCCTGCCTTCAGCTGCCTTCTTTCTACCTAAGTGGAACTTGCTCGCTGGAGAGGCCTTTTGCACTGGGACCCTATTTAACACCCTAGCTCAGTAAAGGAGGGTCCCTTTTCACCATNCTTTGCCTCAAGGTGGTGAACTATATCTGGAGCCGGTTTTTCTTCAAATTCTAACCTTTGTTTTCTGTACAAACACCACCTTCCTTCTATTCATACCTCTTACACAGAGACAGGTCAGACAGACAGACACTGGTGAAGGAAAGCAGGAGCAAAGCAGTATTTGCTCAACAGCAAATCAGCATTCCTTGCTGAGGACAATAACTGCAGCACTCTTCCAAGGACTGGGGAAATTCAACTATCAACAAACAAAACTTATCTCAGGGAAGAGAAAAAAGAGAGAAGAGTGGAAGGGTTTTCACTGGGTTCTAGTTGGCATCCAAACATTTGCTGTGAGTTCTCTCAAGAAAATTCTGCATTTTTAGCAAATGTAATGTGCATAGTTATTTGCAAATGAATTCTGACTTCCTTCCTGCCATGCTATTCTTCATAATTTATTCTCATCTCCCTTTTCCTCTTCTTCTGCAACTTAAATTACATTTTGGAAATGTATCCCTCATTTGAGAAACAGGATTTAATATCATCCTAATCAGCTCCTATTTTTGGGGGGAGGAGGAAAAAGGAATGGAAATTAATATTGTTTCATTTGCTTGCATATGTTCACATGTTAGAAGGGTATGATAAATCTAGGATCCATAGTCAGAAAATTTTTATTTTCACCATTCAAGAATTTTAAGGAGGAAAGGAAGGTTTTCTCCCTGAACAGGGAGAGTCTCTTCCCTGCACACAAAGACTTTTGGTTTCCAGGCACCTTTTCTAGCCTTCTCTGTCTGTTGCCTTCTTCTTAAACAGCAAAATCCAGCTATTATTAGAGATAGCACGTGTTCCTGTTTAGCTCTCAACCTTCTCCCATCTTTTTGTGCTGGACACAGCCCAACGTGTGCAGGGGCTGTGACTACCACACTGAGTGACAGAGATTCCCATATCTGAAGATAATGACATTGTTTATATTTGATGATGGAGGGAAACAAAACCCAAAACAGGACTTATGTAAACCTCTACAGATATTGATTAGCTGATTTCAAAAATAAATAAAAGGGAGGATGTTGATATGCATCAGTGGAGAAAATCTGCCTTTAATCACAGGCAGGCATCTGAGCTTTTATAGTCTGCATTTCTTCACTGTGCCCCTGTATTAGAGTCACAGAAGAGAGACATACAATAATNCTGAGTGACAGAGATTCCCATATCTGAAGATAATGACATTGTTTATATTTGATGATGGAGGGAAACAAAACCCAAAACAGGACTTATGTAAACCTCTACAGATATTGATTAGCTGATTTCAAAAATAAATAAAAGGGAGGATGTTGATATGCATCAGTGGAGAAAATCTGCCTTTAATCACAGGCAGGCATCTGAGCTTTTATAGTCTGCATTTCTTCACTGTGCCCCTGTATTAGAGTCACAGAAGAGAGCCCTACAATAATAATGAAATTCAAACCTACACATTTTATAAATAAAAATCTGCAGACCCTAAATGAATACAAGGATGTAATTCAGTCTAGGATTTCTGCAGCTGTTAATAAATCACTCAAGCTGCACTCTGGCAGCTTATGACATCAGCAGATCCCCTCAAGTGAATTACAGCCATTAATTTACACAGAGGAGGCCATCTATCATCTATTACTGACCATCTGCTACTAAGAATATGTACATTTTTGATAAATTAATAAGACTTTGGTGGGAACCATCTTTTATTTTCTTCCTAAGTATATTCATTTGTGATATTCAGCTTTGGGTTTGTGACTGTCAGTAAAAACCAGCTTGTGACATCAGCCAGAGGTGGTCCCACCTTCATGGCCTGGGTCCACCTGCCAGCACCTCAGGCGAGGCACAGTGGCTGGTGTTTAACGTCCTGCTCCTGCTCAGAGGGAAAAGACTGATCCTCTCAGGTACCACAGGAAGGTATTTACTCACCCAGCACACAAAGGAAACATTCTCAGTGTGACCATGCCAACAGAATAGTGTTGTTGTTTGCAGTGTGAAATCCGTTACCTCTTTGCACATCATTTCTTCCCAGCAGTAAAAGACTACAGAGCATTTCCTTGCTCTGCACAAAATATAAAACACCACCATAAATGAAAGATCAGGCTCATTACACCTGATGATTTCCTTTGGCTCTTTCCATGTAAAACTCTCCGCTTCCTCATACTTCACCTCCACTCGGTGATACTGCTGGACTCCTAAGACTGTGCGAACTGATGGTAAGGACTTGGGCGCAGTATTTCCAGTTTAAAATTCCAGCACAAGTTCTACATAAGTTGTAGCACAAGTCATGGTGTGCTTTAAAACTTTTATGGCATGAGGGTGCCTTAGAGCCTGGCAGGTGAGCTAAAGAGCCAGAACATACACGACAACTCGGCTTTGGCACTGGAGCACTCCCAGATGTCTGTGTCACAGCTGCTGATGTTGGGTCTCTGTAAAAGCACTGCAGAATAAAAATCAGAAATAAAACCCCAATACCTGCACAGCTGAGCGGAACTGTCAAGCAGGCGATGGACTTTTCAATCGTGGTAGTACGTTTGCAGTTCTCCAAACTACCCACTGCCACAGCCTGTAAATCAGATTTGCAAATAAAGTCAGAGTGGGCACACAGGCACAGAACACCATTTGCTCGTCCAGAGCTGTATCTTTTTCAGCTTAAGCTGGATTTGGCTTCGTATCAATGGAAAGGTTTTGTTGCAGGGGTGGTTTGGAAGAGGGAGGCTCAGAGCTGGATTCTGACCCTGCAGCCATGGGCAGATGTGTGGGCCCACACAAAGCCCCTGAGATCTACACACAACTCAAGTCTAAAGTTCACCTTCTGCTTCTTAGAAGATATGGCTTGTACAAAACCACTCATCACATAAGTTTTTTAGTAACTACACATTTTCAGTAAAAACTGGATGACCAAAAATGTTTACGATATTAGAGCTGTGCTGTCATAGCATATATGGGATGCTGAATATGTAAAAACTATTCCCAAAGTGGGAACATCTACCAAAAAAAAAAAAAAAGGCAACTTTTTTTTTTTTTTAATAACTGCAACAATTTAGGAAAACTAGTTTGGGAATTTAAAACTACTGATTCTTGCCATTGCACACTGAAATAAACTTATCTAGGGCCTGGTGCATGCTCAAAATCTTTTGGTCTAATTGTACCAGAAAAAAAACCTCCAGAAGTCACAAAATCAACACAGGTAACTTGAGTAACATGTGACTGGCTGAAATTTTTACACCTTTAACAAATTATTGCATCATTCCCATCCTTTGATAACCAAGTAGAAAACAAGAGAGGTTTATTATCTGAAATTTTTCATGTTCTGGTGAGGGTTTAGGCTGATACGGTAACATTAATTTAGACAGTAAGACCAGTGTTGAAACTAACCTAAATAGTTTCTAAACTGAAATCTGAACATACTATACAAAATATAATAAATTACCTAAATAAATTACTGGGAGATAGTTGCCATGTACCTGCTAGTTTTTTTGTTTTTTTTTTTTTAAGGCACATTTAACCTAGTAGACTTATCCTTGAAGCATCCTATCATGATTTGACCACGAGTTGATCACCCAACTTTCATATTTTCAAAGACAGTATTTTGTTTTATTGAATGAAAGGCCTACAATGCAAAACTGCTACAATGCAGAAGAAATAACAAACCTAATTGTAATCAAAGTGGAAATAGTGATTATTTTTTCATTAAACTTTTGTAATTGTTACCA
>VYZQ01016956.1:1577-13806 GCA_013400655.1 Mystacornis crossleyi | reverse complement strand
AAAATTATGATCATCTGGTTGATATATGCTACTTGAATTTCCAAAACCTTTGCATGGAAATGTGGCACAACACACGGCATAAGTTCAACAAAATTGACTTTTGAGTAAATTTGGGACAGATGGAGTTAGCACTCTACCATGGAGGGTCAGGTGATTTTCTTCTAGCTAGGCTTCATAGTTAGGTTGCTGTGAGTATCCTGCAGAAATATAAGTGAGTTCTCTCTTTCCCAAAGATTCCTCACCTTTGAGAGGAATCATCCAACAGATCCCATCATAGAGAAGGTTATTTTTTCAGATGTGTCACTGGGTGAATGGAGATGTTAGTGTCCCTGTGGTCATGGTGGTAGTGGTGGTGCCATGCAGTGAGTAATTCTCACCAGTGGCAGGGGCAGAGGTGTAGAAGTTGTGGGTCTACTGAGACAGAGCAATGTGTACCTTCCCTTCCTCAGGTGAAGGCTTTACAGACTAGGGAGTGAGGTCAGCATCCCACTGTTCATGGAGGACTGGCCTCCTTTCCTACTAAAATAATGAATTTCTTCCTGGGAGCAAAGCAGCTCATCTCCTAACATCAGCATGGCTGAGGAGTCAACTCCCTGGCACCTTGTGACCTACAAGTTGAGGCATTCCTACATCACTTCCAGTTCAGCACTGCCTGCTTGCCAGACTCCTTTAGCCCTTAACAGAGATAGGCACCAGCTGGCATTCCCGAGGGAGGGAGAGCAATAACACCAGGCTTCATGGGACGTCAGCAAGGCTGTAACTGAAATATTGCACTGCCATGGCATACTGAGGGGCAGGGGATTTGGAGACAGTCTGAATCCATCAGCATTTGCAGGTAGGGTAGGGATAAAGCTGATGCCCTTGGTCTGACCTCTGAAGGATCTATTTGACATGTATGTCCCCCCATCTCTCTGTTGCTCCAAAAGTGACAGCACCCTCAAGGTAGAATGTTGCCTGTGGCAAACACATTGTTCACCATTTCCTGTGAGAAATATGTTCAGGAAGAAAGTAAGAGGAAAAGGAAGAAAAGGGGGTTAATTAATCTCTACCAGCTGTTGGCAAGTCCCAGACTGTGCCTCTTCCTTACGCCTGAGTGGTGGCAATGACCACAGCAGTGGTGGAGGGGGAGAGGGCTGCTGCAGCCAAGCTAAGCGGGGCTCTTTCCTCTTTCTTTTCACAGGTACCACGTGTTTTCCTGTGTGTCTACCATCGGGCTGGGGAGAGAATTCAGGAGGGATAGGGGGAATGAAGTGAAATTGAAAAAGAGTAAGGTTGTTTTTTTGGGGTTTTGGGGGTTTTTTTGGAGGGGGGTGGCAGGATGAATAAGGAAAAGAATGGAATCACAGGGATGTAGAATAGCTGAGGCTGAAAGAGATCTATGGAGGTGGCCACTCTGCTGCTAGTCCACTCTCCTAGTCCACTCTGTGGCTCAAAGCAGGGTCACTTAGAGCAGAATGCCCAGTGCCATGTCTAACCAGGCTTTAATATCCACAAGGACAGACTCCACAACCTTTCTGGACAACCTGCTCCAGTGCTTTATCACCCGGGGGAAAAAAAAAATCACGTTTAAATGGAATTGTCTCTGTTTTAATTTATGCCCACTGCGTCTTATCCTGATATTGGATACCACTGAGAAGAGTTTGGACCTATCTTGTATTTATTCACTTTGATATGATCCCCACTGAGCCTTTCCTCCTTGGGCTAAACAATCCCAGCTGCCTCACAATCTCCTCACATGTCAGATTGTCCTGCTCCATAACCACCTTAGTGACCTTTAGTGGAAAGTTCTCTGTGCTCACTACAGTACATCCATATCACTCTTAATGGGAACCCAGATCTGGACAAATAATGGGGTCACAGTTCTCCTCAACAAAATTTATGCTTCAAGGCATACTTAACCTTATCCACATCCTGCTTTACAACCAGTTTCTGTGAAAGGGAGTTACCCAGGGAATGGATGATGATAGTGGAGTGATAAAAATAAAATGCTGTTTTTACGGTCAAGCAGCAAAGTGAAAGGAAATGAGATGTTATGTTTAGGTCCAGCTTCAGTAATGGCTACTTAAAGAGGCAAGCTTTCTGCAAGTGTGCCTCTCTTTTCAAAGCTCCATTTGAAAAGGCTAGAGGAAACTCTTATGAGAAATAGCACAAGATGAAGATGTAAGGTGTCTTTCAAAAACCCAAAGCCCTGTTCAAATAGAAAAGTAAAAAATAAATCAAACAATATCAGATTAGTTTGATGAATAACTTCTCCAAGTTGAAAGAAACATGAAACATCAGAAATGGAACAGCTTGCCAGAAGTCTATAATGCAAAAATAGAGAAGGAACACTTAAGACAATCGTAGCAGTACTGAGGAACTTGAGGGAGGCTTCCATGTCAAATCTTTGCACACAGCATGATCTGTCTCAAGCTCAAGTACTGTGAATTATGTTGTTCAAGAAAGAGGAAAAAATTGTTAAAAAATCAGCGAGTCTCCATATTTAGATGGTAATTACCAGTGAGTTTAAAGGAACTCGGTGACTACCTAGGTCAAGCCAGAATGTTTCAGAATCACAAGCTATGAAAATACGTAACCTGACATCAAGGATGTCAAAGGAGATCATGGGGACTACCTAGCAGTAAGTTGGAGGACTCAGCTGTGAAAGTTGACTAACACTGTGGTAGAGAATGGATTTAGCGGACACATGGATAACTATGGCATATTGGAAGGAGCCAACATTACATTTGCTGAGTATGACATTATATGGTACAAGGGGACATTCCTTTGGTCAGTTCAGGTCAGTTGTCCCAGCTGTGTCCACTCCCAGTTTCTTGCCCACCCCAGTCTGCTCATGGTGTGGGCAGAGTGGGAAAAAAGAAATCCTGAGGCTGTACAAGCACTGCTTAGCAATACCAAGACATGGTGTGTTGTCAGTCACAGACCCAAAGCAGAACACGAACAGACTGCTTTGAAAAAAGATAACTCTGTCCTAGCCAGACCCAGTACAATTTGTTAGAGTCAGACCCCTTTTTGACCCATCACATCCATCAGTCTGAGCCATCAGTGACTGGGGGATCTTCAGCAGCTGTGGCTGATCTTGGTGCCAGTCTCACCCGAGGCTACTCTTTGAGAGAGATCCTACAGTCATATGCCTTTAATCAAGGACATCCTTTCAGTTTAACCAGCTGCTCAGTGTAATCCTTTAGAGCATCTGTCACGTGTCATGGCTTTTATCTGCTGTGGAATGAAGCCTGTTGTGACAGTGACTTGCTCTCTTCTCTGTTGGCTTGCATCTGCAGTCTTTGTTTTCTTTACAGGGGTCTTGGTAAACTGAGATGCCATTTGGTTCTCTGGCTGGCCCTATGCAGAGGGCATGTGGTGTGGGGAAACAAGCCCTTTCTAGCACTATTATCACAGTTACCAGACTTATATGGGTCTGGCTCTTCCCTGTGTATCCACCACAATCCTCTCTCTGAGGGACTCTCCCTCAGAGCTGCAGTGGTCCCTTCACCTCTTAAACGCTTTTTCCAGGCCACTGTGTGTCTCTCACACTGTGTGTGATGCTCCATGAGTGGCATCATTCTTCTAACGCCAGCCCCAGACTTACTGTTTGATTCAGCTTCTCCCTACTTGCTTGTTGCTCCTTAGAACAGATGTTCAGCCTTTCCTCCCACATTTGCCTCCTTGAAGTCAGGTCTTAATTACATCAAACACCCTTTGTGCCGATCAAACACTGAACTTTTTTATTCTGTTTAATAAATGCTCAGGGCTGCTTTTCATGCCTCGGTCCCAGTATTTCCTCCACAAGCTCTTTGATCCTTATCTCAGCCTCATGTCTGGCAGCCAGCCATGCCCAAGTGTATCACACTTTGCTCTTTCTCAGACACATTCTTCCTCAGGTTTCACACTGCCTTTCAGTATTAGTGAGTTTGAGGGGAAAATAATTTTCCATGTGTTGGTTTTGGCTGGGGTAGAGTTAAGTATCTTCATAGTAGTATTACAGGGCTATGTTTTGAATCTGTGCTAGAAGAGTCTTAATAACACAGAGATGTTTTTGTTACTGCTGAGCAATGTTTACAGAGGCTCAAAGCCTTTTCTGCTTCCTACATCACTCCACCAGTGAGGAGGCTGGAGGTGCACAGGAATTTGGGCAATGACACAGCTGGGAAAGCTGACCCCAACTGACTCAAAGGATATTCCATACCACATGGTGTCATGCTCAGCATAGAAAGTTGAGGGGAGATTAGGGGGCAGATGGTGCTCAGGTCGAGGCTGGGCATCAGTTGGTTGGTGGAGTTCTTGCTTTAATTTGCATAATTTGTCTTTTTTGGGTTTTATTTTCCTCCGTTTTTATTATTTTATGTTATTTTATACACTGACCTGCAATCCATTCTACCCCACTCTTCTCTAATCTCTCATGAGTAGGGAAAGTGGCAGTTTTCATTCCCCATTGCTCCCTGGTCACAGGTGGTTTGTGATTAGCTGGACCAAAACATGCAGATGAACCACACCAGTGAAATGCCTACCTTGCTTTAGGCTGCTTGACACAGACTAACCTGGGATTAGAGACTGCTGCAGGCAAATAATGCCTAGTAAAAATGTTTAGAGTCAACTTTTCAAAGTCTAAAATTAGAGTAAGATAGCCCACAAGTCTTTGCAGGTGTGCAAGAAAAGAAGGAGGACAAATCATCAAGGCAACTATCAGAGCTCTCTTAATAAGGATTGTGGAGCTGTAGATGACAAAAGAGAACCTTAGGGGACAGAAACTGAGAGGCAACTATACCCAAATACATACTTAGACTCAAAACAGCTTGCAAGAGGTATGGGTACCATATGGCAAGGACTAAAAGGACAATACCACTAAACAGAAGGCTGGGAGCACCATGGAAGAAGCTATCCTACTCTTTTAACCACTGACAGGCATGAGCCACAATGCCCCAGTGTTAAAACTGTCTTTTTAATGTATTTTGTTCCTTTTGATGAAGGAGGAGGACTTCTAAATAAAAATTTAAAAACCTCAATCAAGCCAGGATTTTTGGGGAGCCACTATTAAAAGGAGAGCAAGAAATAGAATAGCTTAAAGAAAAAGCTGAAGCAAACTGATTAACTCCAGATATCCTTAAAAAGGAGACATCGTGGTTCTCCTTTTATACTACCAGGAAATTCTTAAATAGAATAATAGAATATGTTGAGTTGGAAGAGACCCACCAGGATGATCAAGTCCAACTCCTGGCACCGACCAGCACCATTCCTAAGAGTGACACCATGCGCCTGAGAGCACTGTCCAAACGCTTCTTGGACTCTGTTAGGCTGGTGCTGTGACCACTTCCCTGGGGAGCCTGTTCCCTTGCCCAGCCACCCTCTCGGTGAAACACTTTTTCCTAATATCCAACCTAAACCTCCCTTGACTCAGCTTCATGCTGTTTTTCAAGTCCTATCACCGGTCATGAGAGTGAAGCGATCAGTACCTTTCCCTTTGCTTCCCCTCACAAGTTTTGGACTGCGATGAGATCTCCCCTCAGTTTCCTGTTCTCCAGGCTGAACAGACCAAGTGACCTCAAGCTGCTCCTCATAAAGCTTCCCCTCAAGGCCCTTCACCATCCTCATTGCCCTTCTTTGGATGCTCTCTAATAGCTTAATGTCTTTTTTGTATATTCCCATAACCACGGGAAAAGTGCACTGATCGTCACACACAGGGCCAAACCTCTCCTAGTAGGAAAGGGGGAGCAGTCAGACACTGTCCTTGGGCACCTGGGAATGCTGGGCTCTTTCTGGCTCCATTTCTCAATACTTACAGCTAGATTTATTCACTCAGAGGGTTTTACACAGGACTATCAGGAAAGCGTAATTAGCATGGTAAGAGGGGTAAGATGCTGTGCTGGTACTGGGCAGCCTCCTGACGTCCTTTTCCACCTGTTTAGATCGTACTATAAGGAAAAGCTGTAAGCTGTAATGTAAAGGGTGCCAGCGTTACCAATAAATTGCCACATTTCATTTCTTCGAGATGAGATTTATCTTCTGATGGAGAAAAATGGAAAGCATGGGGTTTGCAGACCAACTACAGAATTATGTGCCTTAATGCTTCTGTTGCCGAGCTGTAGGTGCTGTAGCTGAGTTACTGGAGTGTCGTGTTAAAAGGGAACATGTTCTGGTGCCGAGCCTGCAGTTCAACAGCATCCACAGCCCCTGCTCCAGCGGGACAGAAGCACAGCAGAGCAGACTTCTTGAGCTCTGCTGCTAAGACAAAACCTGCCTGTGCCACTGCCGTTTTGTAAATCCATTTGTCCGGTGGCTCCTGGGAAAAAAGTCCAAAGGGTGGAAGGTCACCTCCTGGAGAACAGCAGCAGGAAATCACGAGCAGGAAGTAGCAGGGCGTGGAAGTGAAGAGCTGCGCAGGGGCAGAGCACGGTCTCCGTCACAGCTTGGAGGCACTGTGCCACACAGGCCATCTACACCCACAGAATCCAGCCAGCTGCCTTTTGTCACTTATGTCCTCGGAGAATCAGGACTGCTGTGGTATTATGCAGTGCTAAGTCCTGGGCAAGAGCAGCTTCCCCAAGCATATGATGGTTTTCTCAATTAATTCTAAATCAGCCCCAACCCCAAATCACTGTAATCTTTTAACTTCCAAAGCCATCACAATTCTAATGAAGATGAGAATGGGAGATGGTCACGTAGTTGCTTACAACAGTAAATCCCATTAGAAGTGAGGAAATTTTTAAGTTACTCTTGGACACTTAAACAGATTCTAGATATCAATAATCCAGCGTGAGCTGCTTCACATACAGAACCACATTTTTAGCTGACGTCCTTACCACAACCAGAAAGTCAAAACATGTAATTTAGTATCTCCAAAGTTACTACTTACAGATTTTTTGCCACCTTTCATTCCAGTAACAAAAAGTAACTCTGTATCCTGTATACCAAGTCTTTTATTTGGAAATGGAATGCATAAAACAATGACTTGAACAGGAAAGTCTTGCTCATTTTAAGGACTTAAAATATTCTAGTTTTATATGCTTTATGACTATTGTGTAGGGTATCATGAGGTCAGTGTCAAGAAATGCAAGACAGAAGACCAGTAAACTCACAGTATGTAAAGGGGCAAGAGCAATTTTTCAACAGCTGTGTAAAAAAATGAGCAATGAAACATCAGAAATACCCAAACATGGTACTCTGGACTTTGAGAAGCTACTCTAGATGAACCAGTGACTTGGTTGTTTTGAAATGGCACAAAAAGGGAACGTGCTATATGCATTCTTTATATCAGGAAAACTTTTCACACACATTTAACTTAATGTGAAATATTAGTCTGATTAACAGCAAAGAGCTCATTCCAAACAAATTCAAAACAGGTACAAGATACAGCAAATGCAACCCCAGTTTTGCATAGACTTACTTGGGTGTGTTTAATGCTAAAATCAATAATCTGTAGTTACAATTAACAGCATAAAGAGACTTTAACATGAACAGGGGATAAATACTAATTTCAAGACTCCTTTCCATTGCCAGCAGTGTGTAAGAAGGACTTCAGCATAGGAAAGTCTAGTCTGTGGCAAGACACAATAGGCAGACACATTTCTTTATCTTTTTGGGACCCAAATATTTATATATTCAGACTTTTGCAGTACCAGAACTGGATAAAATCCAGTTCACAAAGTAGTTACAGACCACAGGAGCTGACCTGTGTTCTTCAAGGTTATTCAATGAATATTTTCAATTCATGACAAATTGAGGTTAAATAGCCTTGCACAAACAGCATACAATTTAATAAACTTAAGAATCATTACGGTTCATTTGTAAACTTACTGACCAAAGCAAAACTAGGATTGAAAATTTCAATTCTGCCTTTTTGGTTTTTAGTTGTATTTTATTTGCTGCTGAAAGGAATGCACTCTATATTTCCCTTGCTGTTAACTAAGAAACTTGCTTTTAAAAATCTTTCAAGATTTTAAACTTAAATTTTTTCTAACCATTTTTAAAAGCGGCTTCTAGATTTAGCTATGGAGTTTGGATTTTGGTATAATAATTCAACCTGATTATTTTTACAAATTTGAAAGAAACAGATCAAAATAGTTCCCTTAATGATTCCATTCCCATGGAATATGGATTCTTGATTGTACGAAAGGTATGAATTGTTCTTTACCAGGCTATTTTTTTTCTCTCTATCTGTGTAATTTGTTGAACCTGTACTTGAGCAAAATAATTCCATTTGAATGATGTGTGTTTCATTTAAAAAATAGGATTGGGCAGGGAGGGAGAGGAGAAAAGACTGAGGAATTATTCCCTTTGAAACATGACAGAATTGACCTAGTAGGTCACTGCGGTACCAAATGAAGAAGAATTTAAGAAGCGTGAAAAGACTTTCCCAGCGCATAACAGTGATTTGCATTACATGAATACCTGCTATGCCAAGAAATCAGGTTTGTCAGCAATGCAGAGGGATTTCTATAAAGTTGCATACTGAAAGAAACTTACATATTTCATAAACTTACATATTGAAACATATTTCATAAACTTACATATTGAAAGAAATTATGTTTCAGTTTTTTCACATCTTCATTCATTTTAACAAAACTGAAACCCTCTGCCATACTGCGGGCCAAGAACGTGGCAGAATTTGAAGTTTAAAACACCATCTGCCTTATCCCATATTTCCAACAATATATTTTTTTAGCTATGAATTCATGACTTCTACAACTTTCATTATCTCCATTACCAAATAAGAATGATTTGCAATTAGCATATAATCCAATATTACACCTTTTATTTTTGACAGCCCCCAGTTTGGCAATAATTCTAGATTCTGCTGTAACACAGTGTTTTGTTTTTTCAGTTTTCATAGCCTAGTGGCACGGGCACCATAGTTTCAGTTCGTGAGTTGTCTTAAAAACACAGATTTGCATCTTAATTTCAATGGTCAGGATGCTTAGGTTTTCACTGAAGAGAAGCTGAAATGCAGGAACTTTATATAATGTCATCTGGTAGACTGTAGGCCTTGTGAGGACACATGAGTCTTGAAAGAGGAGGGTATCAAAACTAGATTTTGGCAATATAGAAGATGTATTGTCCATGTAGTTCTGTCATAAGGTTTAAAAATACTCTTATTAAATAAGTTTTTCCTTCCTTAAGACCAGGTAATACACAAAGCGAGTAAGAGTCCAGGGGTCAGAATCTTCTTCAGTTCTTAGTTATTCTCTATGAGCTTTTTTTTTTTGACTTTTCTTCATAAGATTCTCCGTACTCATTTACTCTGCTCTTATCCACAGGATAAAGCCTGGCAGAAAAAAACCAAATCATTAGCTACATTACAGTCTCCTATCTGAAAGAATTAAGTAGTTCTGTGATGCTTAATTTTAGAAGTGAATTTCTTTGTCATCATATTCTCTATTCCCATTTGTGGCAAAACCCAACATCTTTAAAGATTTGTACAGACATATCAGCTTCTTCACAATATGACTTAACCAGTTGTCTCATAACAGGACCTCTTAAGAGATGTATTAACTCCCGTAAAGCTTGGCTGGAGTCTTTTCTCAAGCAATCCAGGATACCTCTCAAACTTGAAACCAGTGCCCAGCCCCTATCAGAAGCTGCTGACCTCTTAACTGCTACAAAAGTACCTCAGAAGGGGACCTATTTTACTACACTTTGATGCAATTATATAAACCCCAAAATGAAGTCTGCAGTTAGTGATGAGTTAGACGTACATCTCTCTATATTCTGGTATAATGTGAACTTAGCTTAGAATTCTTGTTTGCTCCACATAAAAATGTTTATTCTTGGGAATAAGAATACACTCTCTGTAGCTTCACTGTGAACAGTATTTCGTAAGTACTGCATATAACTTTCTTCCCCATCTGATTTTAGTTAAGAATCTGAAACTCGACAGATACTTAACTTACAAGAGAACCTGATAACTTGTGTTTGCAAACTAGATAAATACAAAAGCAGTGCAGGGCAGCCCCCCATCAGACAACACCCTTCACTACTGCCCCGCAAAGCAAGTTGGAGAGCATGCCTCAGACACTGAGCACATGCACACGTGGCCCTCAGCAAGGGTTAGAAGCCCAGAACTCCTAAGTGGGTTTGTGAATAAAAGCTTAGGAATTTCTCTCCTTCCCCTTACTTCAGGTACTTATGTCTCAGGTTTGATTTGTGGTTGGGTTTTGGTTTGTGGGTTTTTTTTTTTTTTTGGCTGGTTGATTTTTTTTGGTTGTGTTTTTGCTTGTTTGGCTTTTGGTTTTATTTGTTTGTTTGTTTGGTTTTTTTGGTTGGTTTTGTAATTTTTTTTTTTTTTTAAAACTTCCAAATCTGGTGAAAAGAAGGCTCTTTTGGGGAGAGAAAAGGGGTAACTGACAAAAATTCTGAGTAGTGTGAGAAGAGGAATTTTTTGACTACTCTGTATCATGTCCAGGATTACTGTCAGTTACGGGAAAATGTTTCAGTTCCTCTTATTTGTATTAGGATCTCCCTTGCAGGGTGCCCAGCTCACCATTCCCTTCACTAGGCATATACATAACTCCCATTATCCAGACCATACTACACTATACATTATTATAGTATAAAACAGCTACTGCAAGTCTATCCCAATCTAGAGTTCTTTATAGCAACAAGACTGCAACCATCTAATAGCACTGTAAAAACTGTAATGTATATTAAAGGAAGTCATACCATCTTTGGTAGAGATAGACCAGGAACACAACATCATCTCTAAAGCACGCCAGCCTATGAGATGTTGGCATAGTGATGATAAAAGCAAATATATCATCAATAAAGGTGTTGAATGCCTACAAATTAAAGAAAAGTATGCTTCAGTTGGCTGTGAAGAAAGAAAGTCATCAGTCATACAAAGTTACAAGATTCCTATGACTTTCTGTAGGAACACAGACTTCTTCCATATTTATAAAACTTAAAGATTATGCTGCAAACTTAAAAATGCATTCTTTTAATGAAGACCATACTGTCTACTACAGACCACAAGTTACAAGTAAAAAGGAAGTAGGACTGTTTCAGGTAAGTAGAGTATTTTTATGGGAGGGGAAAAACACAAGACTCAATTTCAGAGAAATCTGCAGAAGAAACTGGAAAAACCCCCACACTTTTGTTCATTCATTACTCAAATGACAAGACGTACAAAATGCCACTTCACTTTCGTTTTCTGTAGAAATTTGTTTAAAATTTGTTCATTTATTGCTCTTAAGAAGATTAACTTGATAGCCTTGGAAAGACCTCAGAATATTTTCAGTGCTTTTCCAGAAGTAACCATGTCTTGAATAAGGGATGGACAATTTTCTACATCATTTCCAATCAATTAGACATACTATAGGCTCTATTTCTGTAGCAATAACGAAAGGCAAATTAACAGAAAGGCAACTTCTCTCGATTTGGCTCTTGCCTACAGGGAGGCTGCACACATCAACTCTTACAGTGCATCAGCTCTAGTGCTCATATGTTTCAATAAAATGTTCCAACTCACTAAAAACATCAGGAAACAAATCCAGCAAAGAACATTCACTGTTGGGTTAACAAATCGAGTCAGTAACGTGGCTCCTTTCAGTTTTAGTAACCTGTACATTAATCCATACCATAAGAAGGGGGCAAGTGATGTAGGCACAGGATTTACTCTACAAAATGAACCAACATTTATATGATGGAACAAAATATCAGTGGAAAATGAGGGTGTTGGACAGGAGAGAGTTCTATTAGTTACAACAGGAGAGCTCTTTCTGTCAGGTCAAAACAAATCCACCAATCTGAAGTGACTGAAGAATATGGATGGCACTTCTCAACCCTATGGAAAGGTTTGTCATGGAGCAAAAATAAAAACCTTGGCAAGCTGGAAAAGACAGCCTTTCCAAGCCAACACTCAAGTGAGTGATCCTACAATGATGAAGGGAAGAAAAAGCTAAATCCTCCATCCTTCAGACGCAATCTTCATAAACGATTCAAGTGAATGCACCAAGGCAGCCCATCCAATATTGTTTAGACTGGATAATTTTTTTTTGAGACTACCTCACTTGAAGGTACTCCTCATAAATGTATAAAGGGCATAGACATAAAACCCACAAAAACTGAAAAGTCAGAGTTCAAATTAAGGAAAAAAAACCAATGAAGCTCTCTAAAACAATGATCGCAGATGAGCCCTCAGAGTCTTCTTTCCACTTGAAGTGCATAAGAGAACAAGCAACTTCAAATATCCATTAAAAAAAGTAGATTACTCCCTCCAAAGCTCACAAAATTAAACACA
>VYZQ01016954.1:0-10361 GCA_013400655.1 Mystacornis crossleyi | reverse complement strand
CCAGGACACTGAGGATCCTCAGAGCTCCCTGGGGCTTTAGGGCAGAGAAACTCTCCTGTCCGAAAGGAAATTCAGGATGCGTCAGTTAAATCCCCACTGTTTGACACCTGAATTTCAGTGCTGCAAGAAGTTCCTTTAATCCATCCATCCCATTTTTCCCAGTTCCTGGATTTCCACGGGTCCTGGAGAGCCAGGTCTGCTCTGTATTCCCTTATTCTCCATTTCTTCTTTATGGCACTAATTTATGCATTCATTTTCTTTTTTTAAGGAAATATCTGCTCTGTGACTGTAAAAATCCCTTTTTTCCCTTTTCTTTAAGCCTATATTTTAAAAGGCTACGTTGGAAATGACAAAATAAATCCAGTGCCAGTTGAATTTTCCCAAACACTCCGTGAGGTGGGAGAGTTTTTTTTAGGCATTGTTTTTCTATTGTGTGTTTTATTTCCTGCAATTTCCAGGCACGAGGGGAAGAACAAGGAAAAAAAAAAAAAAAGAAAAAAAGAGAGAGAGACAGAATCTTAACAGAGCAGAAAATTACAACCATAAAGCAAAGTTGTATTTTTAATTATTCAGGGGGAGATCTCAGCAATTTTATGGCTCGCACTTGGAAATTTCAAACATTCTGCTCATTAAAAACGGATTTCATGCGAGGTACCCTGGCAGTGTGAAAGGTAAACATGGCCTTGCAGTTAAAAAGGGGTTGAAAAATACAAAAACGCTGCGAGAAACCGAGTGAAATTGGCCCCTCCAACCATCTGGCTCGTGCTCAGCAGTGACCTTTAAAGCTGGGTGCGTTTGTGTTGTCTCGGGAAAAATCCGGAGGAATCTCGCCGAGCCCGCGTGGAACTCGCCGCTCTCATTTGCTGGGGGAAAAGTGCCACCCTCTGATGCTGCCGCTGAATTTCTCACTGGTTTCCAGCCCGGCTCCCCGCCACAAATGAGCAGAAGTGGCAACAAACAAGGAGAAAAATCCGATTTCCAAACAGAGCCGCTGGATACTGCAGTCTCAGATTGCTGCCTGCTTTAACTCCGCTGGGTTTTGGGGTTTTTTTTGGTTTTTTGTTTTTTGGGGTTTTTTTGTGGGTTTTTAGTGTTTCAGCCTGGTGGGGAGCTCAGGTAGCCGAGGGTCATNAGTGTTTCAGCCTGGTGGGAAGCTCAGGTAGCCGAGGTTTATCCTTATGGGATGGCAGGGAATTACTTTCCCTGCCTTTTACCCCGCCGGCTTCAGGATTGTTTCTCCCCTTCCCATTAGCAGGTCTGGTTCAAAATCGGACTTTAGAGCTCTTTCTCACAGCTCAACCCAACTCCCACTTCCCTTTTGCATTTAGGATTTCCAAAACATTTAGGATTTGACTTTACATCAGCCCCGAGCTGACAGAAGTGGGGAAAAAAGAATGGATTCATCCTTTCTCAGTTCCAGGCTGCTGTGACCGCTTCAGTTCAGGCCGTCCTGGGCTGGGGAGGGAGGGATCTATAGCCAAAATACCACGTTACATTTCACTTTTTTGGGGTGTATTTATGGGTTAATCTTTCAAACCTGCAGCATTAAGGGTGTGATTTGCACCTCTTTGTATTTCTCCCGTTTCTTTGCTCCTTAAAAACAGAATTATTTCCGGTTTCCCTGCTTCCCCCTCCCATTCCTGTTGCGTGGCTGCTGCTGCTGCGATGGCAAACTGGTTTTTTCTTTATTGTCCCATCAATCCCCAGGCCCTGTCACACCACCAGGACAGCTTACTTTGGGGAAGAAAACAGACTCGATTATTATTTCATTCCTCAAGAAGAATTTGACAAAATGGTGAACGCAGTAAGTACCTGGCTGCTCTCCTCGTAGCTGTTTCCTGCTCCCACCTCGAACTCAACTTCTCCATCCAGGCCTGATTTATTTTAGTTTTTATATTAAGTTTGTGCCGGGGTGTGAATGTTTATTCACTCGCGGTTGTGTGGTTTAAGTTCGCAGACAGAAACCATAAATTTCTTTGTATATTGGTGCTGTCTTTTCTCCTGTAAATGAGTTTCTAGAAACCAATAAATGGGCAAAATGGCCAGTGGGGAATATTTAAATAGCAGCGTCAGGTAGAAATAAATTTATTTCCAGGCACAAATATAGCGTGGGGTTTATTTGTTTTATTTTTTCAACGTTTTCCAGCCACCTTGCAGGGAATTCCTTGGAAGTTGAGCAAATCCCCCCTAAAGGAGTGAGGTTTCTCTGAAGGTTTTCTGCCTCCAGCTGCTCTTTTTGGTGCCTTTTGCTGCCTGCAACAAAACTTTGCCTTGGAAAGCCACAGCAGAGCCCATTATTTGTATTTATACAAAAGGGGGGGCCCAGCAGAGCCTGAAACAACTGAGCTGGCCCTTAATGATAACAATTACCAAGGAGTTTAATTTTTAAAGCTTTACAATAATTTTCGTACTTATTATAAAATAATCTGCAGTTTTCAGGTCTGAACTTTGAAACGCCTCAGCCAATTCCACGTTCCCCTTGCCAGCTGTGTTCCACCCCTTCCTTTTCCTTGGAATCTCCCCTTTTCCATGGCCTGGCCACGTGGTTGGGCGTGAAATCACCTGGGGGATGCCCCTTGCTTTGGATTTTCCTTTGCAGTGGGAAGGAAGAATCCAGGAATGTTGCCCAGCCCTTTCCAGGATCCTGGAATTTGATTATCCACGCTGTCTGCTGATTTGGGCTCCCACTGGCCTCGTCAGTGCTGATTTAAACAGGGAGAAACTTTGCAGGGAGAGAAAGCAAGGAAATCCAGAGGGACTCGCTCGTTTAAGGCAGTGGTTTCCCTGGAAATATTCCCTCGGGCATTATCCTTGTTTTGAATTCCAGGGCAAGTTTCTGGCAACCTACAAATACAGTGGCCACTGCTATGGACTGGGAAGGGACACCGTGGAATCCATTGCCAGGGAGGGGCTGGCTACCTGTGTCCACTTGGAAATAGAGGTGGGGCTCACCTGTGCGTGACCATTCCTTCGTGGGATTTGGGACAGGGTGAGAGGGAACAGCCTCAAGCTGTTCCAGGGGAGGGTCTGGTTGGATATCGGGGGAAATTTCTTCTCATGGAAAGGGTGGTAAAGGTTTGGAACAGGAGTCCCCGCCCCTGGAATTGTTCAGGAAACACGAGGATGTGGCGCTTGGGGACGTTGGTCAGTGGTGGCCTCGGCAGTGCTGAGGGAATGATCTTGGAGAGCGTTCCCAACCTCGGTTTGGTCAGAAGGATCCCTCTGTTGGTTGATTTTTTTTTTTCAGTTTTTAATTTCTGGTCCATTTTTTCAACCTTCAGCCGCCTCATCTCCCCCCAGCACCACCAGCACTTCCCGTGCCAGCACCCTCAGCTTTCCAGCCGGGAGCTTCCCAGCCATCTCCACCCTACAGCAGGACCAGTCCCACCCCTAAAAACCCATCTCTCCTTTGCCAATGAAGCCACAGAGGGTTTGTGCAGCTCTGAGGCGATATTTGGGGCAGAACTATTAAAAAATGCCATTTTTTGAGGGGTTACTTTCCCCTCTCTCGGGGGTTTGTCAGGTGCTGGGCCACATTAGGAGACTGGGTCACAAACAAAGTGTCAAAATCCATCTCCTGGAACCCCAAAAGCTGAAGTTTTTAGCTAATTTTCTAATTATACTTCTCATTTTTAGCTAGTTTTCTAATTATACTTCTCATCCTCTTCGATCAACCTTCACTAGCTAGGTGAGGTGACAAAAAGGAAGGACCTCCTGCATTCCCTTCCAAATTATTTCTTCAAAATGAGCCCTACCCATGTGAGATTCCAAAATGGGAGACTCCACAGGGTGCCTGGAATGTGGCCGTGACCGAAACAACCGAGATAAAAAGAAACGTAGGAGACTGCAGTGCCAACACAGGATCCTAAACTGAGCACCCTGATCAAAACCTGGTGCTCAATGTCGTGAATTACGGGATGATAATTTTATTTGGGAAACCTGCTGCTCAAAAAACCGGATTTTCAGTGGAGTACCTTGGTGTTCATGGGGAGTTTGGGCCCAGAATAAACCCGTGCACGTCCACGGCTTGCACGAATGTACAAAATCTGCACCAAAATGTACAAACCGCACAACAGCAGCGCGGCAGCACTAAAAAAACGAGCGGCTCCTCGCTCGAATGAGCAACGATTTAGTGCTGCAATGCTGCTTTTAAGTGCCTGCGGCTCGGCTGATATTAAAGAGCAAATTAATAACTTCATCTCTGGGTAGCTCCGTCTCCTTCTCGCCCTCAGTTCTGACAGAGCCGTGAATCACCCTCGGTCTCCGCCGACAGGCACCGAGCGTGTTCCTTGTCTTGCCAGGCAGCCCTTAAATTTACAAGGCAAGAAAAATAGGAGATTAAATAAGATGGAATGGGGTGCCCGCTCAAGCTGTCAGTTCCTCACCAGAGCAGATGTGATACCAAATAATTTAGGAGAAGGGACTGAGTGGAAGGTGGTGTTTATTCATGAGGAGCTTAACCCGGCACCACGGGCGCTGACCGTAACTTTTACTGGGAATTACCAAAGCTGCTCTCGTGGACAGGCAGCTGAAACCCCTTTGTCACGGAAGTTTTTAGATCCCCCCGGAATTATGCGGAGTTTTGTATCACTGAGGGTTCCGAGAAACAATAACGGTGAGTTATGGGTGGGAGTAGAAGGTGCTGAGTCCATTATCTGCTGCAGGGCTCGGAGCGAAAGCCATTTAGCACTATTAGAAGGAATTTTAATTACGGGCCGTGGGCTGAGACTGAAAATTTAGAGCTGTTCACTGGCTTTAATCTAGAGCCTATCTCGGGCTGGTAGAGGAGAAGGACACCGACTTTAGAAGTTAAAATCTTGCTGAGCCTACACTCGGAGTCAGCGAGGCTGCGGCCAGTCTGACCCTCAGTTCCGTGTTGGATTAAACGTTGGCAGAGCCTCCCCTTTGCTCTGGGAGCCACCAGTGCCCGCAGGGCGACTTCCAGCCAGGAATTTGGGATCAACACAAGGGAAAAAACCCAGCCACAAGTTCAACAAACACTCGGTTTCAAGAAGAAAAAAAAAACCCCCGTTGTTTTTCTGCTTCATTTTCAAGGGTGTCCGTAGCTTGAAAAACACCCACTTCAAACCCAGGTACGTCCTGTTGGTGCCAAAGGACAAAGGAAAATACGAGCAACATCTGAGGAGGACAGGGTTGTTCACCAGGCCGGAGATGGAAGAGGCAGTGTCCAGAGTGGACATGTACCTCCAGATAAACCAGGACTTCCCGGGGTACTTCGATGCGGTCATCAACACGGGTGAGTTAATTGCTGGATGGGGTTTCCCCTGGGATAATTAGGAACTGAGGACGGCAGGGGGTAGAAAAGGATCCTTCTCCAGCTCAGTCTCATGAATCACGGTTTCTAGAGGTGATTTTGGGGGTTCACCGCACTAAATTAGAGCATTTTGGTGTGAAATGCTGCAAATCCGTAAATATGGCATACAGAGCTCACAGTTTAAATCTGGCCCTAAAGAAATAAACCGACAGGAGAATATTTAGGTGAGTGCAGAGCCTGAATTTCAGCTTTTCTTGAAGGTGCTGTTTATGAAGGTGAAGGTTTTTTCTCCCCAAGAGATGAGCTGGATAAGTTAAAAATGTATTTCTGTGTCAAACTCGTGCGATTTGTGCCTTTGCACCGACCAAAGGCTGGGGTTTATTCCGATTCTTTTCTCTCTGCCGTGAAATCCATTTCCCTCTCTGCAGATGAGCTGGATGAGGCCTTCAAAGAGCTGAGCCTGCTTGTGAAGGACTACCTGGGCTTGAAGCCACCTGGATTTTTGGACAACGCTGGTTTCACCAGCAGCAGGGCAGGTACTGTGGCTGGGACCCACTGGTTTTATCAGCAGAATATTCCTATTTATTGTTAAATGAGTTGGAATCTGCAAGCGACGCAGCCTGTGAGACCTGAAACCTCCTCGAGCTTCTCTGCAGGGGCCCTCCCAGGCTGGTTCCTCGCTGGGGTCTGGACCTGTCCTGGAGATCTTCCCGAGTGCTTTACATCCCTGAGGGTGTCCTGAGGAAATAATACACAAAAATGAGTGCCTGACTCCTCTGAGGATGGATTTGGGCTCTGGATGGAGTTCCTGACTCTCCTGAAGATGGTTTGGGGCTCTGGATGGAGTTCCTGACTCTCCTGAAGATGGTTTGGGGCTCTGGATGGAGTTCCTGACTCTCCTGAAGATGGTTTGGGGCTCTGGATGGAGTTCCTGACCCTTCTGAGGATGGAGTTTCTAACTCTTCTGAGGATGGATTTGGGTTCTGGATTGAGTTCCTGACCCTCCTGAGGATGGTTTGGGGCTCTGGGTGGAGCTCCTGACTCTCCTGAGGATGGGTTTGTGCTCTGGATTGAGGTCCTGACCCTCCTGAGGATGGTTTGGGGCTCTGGGTGGAGCTCCTGACTCTCCTGAGGATGGGTTTGTGCTCTGGATTGAGGTCCTGACCCTCCTGAGGATGGTTTGGGGCTCTGGGTGGAGCTCCTGACTCTCCTGAGGATGGGTTTGTGCTCTGGATTGAGGTCCTGACCCTCCTGAGGATGGTTTGGGGCTCTGGGTGGAGCTCCTGACTCTCCTGAGGATGGGTTTGTGCTCTGGATTGAGGTCCTGACCCTCCTGAGGATGGTTTGGGGCTCTGGGTGGAGTTCCTGACTCCTCTGAGGATGGTTTTGGGCTCTGGGTTGAGTTCCTGACCCTCCTGAGGATGGTTTTGTGCTCTGGATGGAGTTCCTGACTCTCCTTGGGGTGGANCCTGACCCTCCTGAAGATGGATTTGGGCTCTGGATTGAGTTCCTGACCCTCCTGAAGATGGTTTGGGGCTCTGGATGGAGTTCCTGACCCTCCTGAAGATGGTTTTGGGCTCTGGATTGAGTCCCAACTCTCCTGAAGATGGTTTGGGCTCTGGATCTCCCTTTCCAGGTACATCCCGAGTGAGGGGTGCCCACGGCTGAACTTTGTGCCTCCCCAACTTGAGCAACGAGAAACTGGGATGGCACCGGGACCTCACTTTACTCTTTTCCCCAGGATGGCACAAGGAGCAGGAAAACCAGGACAGGAAGGTGAGAAGACAACTTAAAAATCCACTCCAGGTGCTTTTGGGGTGAGCCACTGACCCCAGCTGATCCGTGGTGTGTTTCAGTGAAGCCTTTTAGCCCGGAATGGCTGAGGCTGGAGCCTCGTGACCGCTTCCAGCGAATCCCAGTGCTGGCTCTCATTCCTGCTTGTGCAGTCGTGCGTCACTCGGGTCAGGGAATGGTTCCACACAAAATTTCATGGAATTCCTGAGTGGGAAGGCACCCACCAGGATCATCCAGTGCAGCTCCCGGCCCTGCACAGACACCCCAACAATCCCAGCCCGGGCATCCCTGGGAGCGGTGTCCAAACGCTCCTGGAGCAGCCTTGGGAATGTGCCCATTCCCTGGGGAGCCTGCTCAGTGCCCAGCACCCTCTGGGGGAAGAACCTTTTCCTAAAATCCAACCTAAACCTGGCCTGGCACAGCTCCAGCCGTTCCCTGTCCCAGGGAGCAGAGATTGGAGAGATCCCAAACAAACCAGGCGGAACAAACCCAGCACTCTCAGACCCTCCCCACGTGGATCCCGACGTTACCACAGGAAATACAAAACCCCAAAACTCCCCGTGACTTTCAGACAGATCAATTCCCTCATCCTTGATCCACGGAATCGGCTCCAGGAGGGAAAGGGAGGGGGAGCTTTACTGGAATTAAAAAAATAAACAAGAAGACGTCACGGCAAACAGAGGATGTGCAAGGTGAATTTAAAAGAAGCTCGTTCCTATGGACTCCTCCCGCTGACTCCAGGATTTTCCATGGTTTGTGGATGTTGGTTCCATCGTGGATCCAGCGGAACAGGGTGGAGAATCAGTTTCCTAAGGAACACAGAGCCAATATCCACGGTCTGTGTGGCTCAGGAAGGCTGCAAACAAAAGGAGCCGGAAAAAAGGGCAAAATGCCTGAAAATTTTAATAAAGGATGGTGCAATATTCATCAGTTCATGATTTCAAGTAATTTTGTATCCTTGGAAGAATTAATAATATTTTGATTTCCCAGTGGACACAGGAAAAGCTCCTGCACATATTGTGGCTTCTCAGAGCTTCAGCAGTGAGGACTTTTCTGAAAAATCTTATTTAGCCTTAAATTAAGTGGATTTTATTTTAATTTCCACAACTTCCACGTTTATCTGAGGTGAAAAAGATGATTTCCTTGCCTTATTTGCTCCAATATTGCATTTTCTTGTCTTAAAAACTCCGGGGACATTTTGTCTCGAAGGCAACAAAACCCCACCAAACCCTACAGAGATGATCAGGAAAAAAAGAAAAAGGGGGAGGATTAAAGAGAAAAGGTTTTTATAGAATCCTGGTATTTTTGAAGATAGATTTAAATATCTGAATCTCCTCTAAAGGACTTTTTATTCCTCAGCAGCTCTGAATTCTTTCAGTGATTGACTTCTCGCTACAGGAACTTCATTAACACTGCAAGATTTTGGGAATTCTGCTCATAAAGTAACTTTTAAATTTACCACCCACCATGAAATTCACTTAGAGCCCCTTTATAGGTGTTTAAATAAGTTTAACTACCCTGTTTCCAGAGATCCTCTCTTCTCGTGGGCTGTGGGAAATAATTTATTTTACAAAACTCGCCCCAAGGTTGTCTTTAACAGGGACAATTTTAGTGAGGTTGGAGCAGGGGGAAGATTGGTTGTGGGAGATTATGAGAGGTTTATAATTCTTTATTTTTTGTTTGTTTAATGAACTGCTGGGCAAGATCTTTCGCTGGTGAACAGGGTGAAAAAAATGCCGGGAGAAAATAGATAAATTCTTTTTAAAAACTTTTAATAGCAGAAGTAGGACAGTTTTTGGAGCTGATAATGCTTTGTACCTGCATTGGCAGCTTTTATCCACGGGATTCAGTGATTTGGAACTTAAATTCATGGAATGGTTTGCGTTGGGAGGGAATTTAAAGCCCATTGACTTCCAACCCCGACACCTTCCACCGTCCCAGGTTGCTCCAAGCCCCATCCAGCCTGGCCTTGGGCACTCCCAGGGATGGGGAATCCACAATTTCCCTGGAAAACCGGTGCCAGAGCCCTCAGAGGGAAGAATGCCCACTCCCAGTATTTATAAGATTATTTCTCTGGCCTCATTTCATCTTTAGATGTGATTTTATAGACAGGATAAATCCCAGTTGGTGGATTTTTTTTTTTTCTAAATTTGAAATAATTCGAATAATTTGAAACCGTTTTGGTTTTAAAAGCTAAGTTGTGTGGAGGGACCTTAAAGCCCATCCAGCGCCATGGGCAGGGACACCTCCCACTATCCCAAGGTGCTCCAAGCCCCGTCCAAGCTGGCCTTGGACACTGCCAGGGATGGGAAATGACCGTTCCCTCCTGCTTGTGTTCTGAACCTCTTCATTAAGGATCGTCTTTTCCACCCCAGGTTTCAGAACTGGGCTCTTCCCAAAGCAAGAGTTGTGCTCCAGCAGAAGAATTCCTGCACCCACTTGGTCTCCATCGGTCAGAGACCCCTTGGAGCCTCCTGGCAAACACTATCCCAGACACCTCCTGGACGTGCTGACTGCAGCCCCGGGCTCCCTGGTAAGGAGAATTTCCCGCAGCTTTAAAAATGAGGAGTTGCAGCCAAACCTTTCTTTCTCCAGGGAAAATTGACTCTCGTTCCCTGTCCCACTTTTATTGCAGCAGTATTTCCCAGTTCCCCAGAATCATGGAGTGGTTTGGGTTGGAAGGGACCTTAAAGCCCATCCAGTGTCCACGGACTCCTCCCACTGTCCCAGGGTGCTCCAAGCCCTGTCCGGCCTGGCCTTGGACACTGCCAGGGATGGAGAGTCCACACCAGGCCTCACCAGGGCCTCCCCACCCTCACAGGGAAGAATTCCTTCCCAATATCCCATCCAACCCTTCCTTCCTTCAGCTTAAGGCCATTCCCCCTTGTCCTATCACCCCACGCCCTTGGGATTGAGGCGGCTAAACTCAGACAAGCGCACAAATTGGATTTTCTGCTCAGTTTTCCATCAGAATAAATCCACTGATCCTCAGTGATTTCACCCACTTGTGTACTGGTGTAAGGAGCTGGATTTCATCTCTCAGTTCTACACGACGACGTGGAATTGTCCTGTTCCATGGGAATAGCTGGGTGCAGTTCATAGGAGCACAAGAATTCCTTAGGAACATCCCGTGGCAGTGGGAAACCCCTCCAGTCGAGCTTTCCCAAGTTTTATGTAACTCCCAGGGATCAAATTTAAACACATTTTCCACCTGCTTTTGCTGCTTCAATCAACAAGGATTTCAAATAATCTGTGGAAACTCCAGCTTTGTCTGATGCCTCCAGAGGCTACC
>VYZQ01016951.1:33546-53220 GCA_013400655.1 Mystacornis crossleyi | reverse complement strand
CTGGCAAAACCAGGATACCAAAAAGGATGATATTCAAACTTGATTTTGTCTGAATGTTTCCCCCCGAACTTCTCCAACATGAATCCTTCCCACAGGTTACTGTTCTTCACAAAATGCTATGGTATAGACACGTCTCCTTGGGCCCCAATCCTTCAGGAACACACTGCGTCAGCACTGGTCTCCCATTTTTCCTGCCAGAAAACTTGCTTCTGTATGGGCTCCTCTCCATGGGGTCCCCCTCAGGCTGCATCTTCCTTCAGTGCACGTCCACCTGGCTCTGGCGTGGGAACCTCCAAGGGCTGCTATATGGATGTCTGCTCCACTGTGGTCCTCCACAAGCTGCAGGGAAATGACTTCTCCACCATGGTCTTCTCCAGCAGCCGCAGGGGAACCCCTGCTCTGGCACCTGGATCACCTCCTCCTCTGTGTCCAGCACGGGTCAGCTCCAGCCACCTCTCAGAAACTGCCCAGCAGCCCCAACCAGACCCTGAGCACCTTCACACCTTCACCCAGGACTCTGCAGTCCAGTGATGCCCTGCCTTAGCACCTCATCTGATTGAAAACCATGGAATGCTTGTGAAATATGTTTCGGTCAGCATTTCCAAATATATTTATACTGTAGATAATATAAGGATAAATTCCTCTCTTTAGAGTAACAGAGAAGAGCAGTTTGCTGCAAAATAAATATCACTTAAGACAATGTGATTATATCTTAAGATGAATAAAAGCAATGAAATGTGGCCCTCTATTAAATGAACAATTCTCTTGGATAAAACTATAAAAATATTCTAGGGGCAAATCTAGAATACTCTGCACATATTTCATCCTCCCTCACCTCAATGCGCAAACCTGCTGTCTACCTTTAGTGATCTTCAAATATTTATTACATCTGATAGTGGTTCTCTACAAAAGCAGGTGATCATCTCTTTGGGACATGTGCCAGACTAGCAATATCCCAAAAACTTTAGTACATAAGCCTTATGAAGTGTTTCTGGCACTGGTAGCTGAGGCACTTAATTTAATGAGATGGGCTTGCCATTCCTGAAACTGCTAAATGTGTTTTCAACAGAGCCAAGGAAAAATCTAATTCATTAGACCTCTGACTGTGTTCAACTATTGCTATTGTGCTGCAACATTTTGACTATAAATACAAAAGGCCCACAGAAAGCAGTATTTCACTCTTTGAATTTGCACATATTGCTGAAGGCCATTTCAGTTCTCCTGCTGATGTGCTGCATTGCCTTCTTGGCTGCCACAACATAGCATATGATTATATACCTGATGCCTATAAAACTATGACAAAACGCACAGTTTTTATAGCATGTAACCATTGTCCTCTGTAATGACAAATGACAGCACACTTTTGCAGTATAGTGGTTTGTCTCTGCTAAAGCAGTTACAAGAAAAACAAAAGCAAAAATAATAGTTCCATCATTAATAATTGAGTCTGAAACAGGCAGAAAATTAGTTTAGAGCCCTTACAAAAAAATCATCAGCCCCCTGCCACATTTTGCCTTTATTTCTTTCAAAAGAAAAAAACAGATGTGAGACAAAAATTATGACTAAGACAACGAGGAATTAAAATCTGAACATTTTTGCTATTGAATATTTGCCTGTTACACTTCTGGGTTAAGATATGGCATTTCTTTACATAGCAGTACAGTATTTCTCAAATAATGTGAAGTGAAAATATATATCTAGATTGAATTTCAATTAAAAAATGACATTTCTTACAGAGTCCCATACTACCCCGGTCATAACTGACCAACTTTACAGTAGTGAACTCTACGAGAATAGAAGACCAATCATGTGAACTGTACCTGCAGCTTTCTCAGTTTATGTCACGTTCCAGTTGGTTATTCATTTGCATTTTATCTTTAGAAAACCAAAGGCCAGAAGTTCAGCATCTTGTGTAAGGGGATGCAACAGTTGTGCAGCTAGATTTCAGTAAAATTCAACACCAGGCCTCCTCCTTCTACAGGGTTGGCAAAATTCCCATTCCTGCCCCTCTAACCACTCTGATCTTGAGTCTTTTCCTCCCTTGCACAAATGGTCCTTGTCATACCAGACACTTTACTCTCTGGAAAGAGGTATCCCAGGAGAGGGATGCCTCCCAGAAGTTGCCACAAAACTCCAGATTATTGTGCAGCAGCAAAATGTTGTCGTTATTAAAGCTCATTTCGTTATTAACTGTGGGGAAGAATTGGTTGTTTCTTCTTTAAAATCTTCATAAATGACTCTTTTTCAAAACTGCATCTCTGCAAGCATTACAAACTTTGTATCTATAAACTAAATTCTCACTTCTGTATCAGACTATATGCAGGCTATGTATACTTTATTTCTTGTCCAGTTAAATGATTTAGAATAAAAATACAGAAAAAAAATCAAAACAAATAATTAATTTCTATGTTTCTGAGATCTTGTTACTGACACCCAGCTTCATTCCTCTAGGCTTGGAGATCTCACTCTTTGTTTTAACAGAGGCTATGGTACTGACTATGAATGCCAGAAGTGGAACTGCATAATGTCTTTAAATTCTAGAGTGAACAGCCTTGTTAAAGAGTCCTATCAGTAAAAGCCTCGTGATTTTTCCAGTGCATTACTTGCACAAGGTCCTCAAACAAATCCCCCACAGGGGGTGCACTGTTCTTGAAGAGTTCCTGCCTTGTGTCTTCACTTACTGCTTAGCTTCTTAAAAGCCAGTCCTACCTGGAAAGAACATCCTTTTCCCATTTTCACAGGAATCACAGACCTCCTGCAAGTGGCACAAAGCTGTGAGAATTCTCTTATGACATCACTAGTGAGTAACTCTACAGAAGACATTTTGTGGCAAGTTATATGCTTCTTCTTCTATTTTTAACGTTTGCATTTAATAGTCTGTGATGTTGCCTTGAAAGCTTAGAAGTTCCCTGATAGTTTCACTTTTGAAGCCTTTCAGTCCAAATATATGTACATGCATATCCAGAAATTTTAACCTCAGATCACTAAACAGAAAGACCTTCAGATCTGGTTCGATGGTGAAACTCCTGACACTCCTACAATACTGAAATAATGACTTTCTCAGTACTATACCATGGTGGTTTGTAGCTATTAAATATCTTCCTTGGAATTAACCTTAGAGATTCATACTCCCTCTCAATCCCTGATTTAAAATATCATTGAGTTTCACTGAATTTTGAGATACACTAAAATGTTCTGCAGCAATTATGAGGGGCCAGAGTTGAACAAACCTACGGAATTTTAATGAGTTCGCAGTGGTAATTATTTTTAATTGCCTTCCATCTCATTAGAGTACCAGGTGGCAGCTATGTAACCTCACCATGGATGCTGATTGTCTACATGGCCACATATTTCTCCGCAGACACTAATGAACAGACATGTTCACAGCCTCTGTAGTGGTCTACTAACAGCAATTTGCCTGCCCCTTTGAACAAGAGGAGTCTGACTGACCTCACTCACACTAAAATTAGCTGCAAGGATATCGCTGCTTCACACAGCTTCCAGTGCACCTTTTTTAACAACAACCAAAAATAACATACACGTGTGCAAATATATTAAGTTCTGTTTCTACTGCAAACTGTTTAAAGGCTTTTACTCTTACTTACCACTTTAGAAACAAAGAGAATAGTCCCAGCTCCCTGCTCACANAATCTATAAAGTAACCTCTTCTTTTTACTTCTGTAATAAAATGAATGTTCCACCCTGTTATTCAGGCTGTTGAAGAGTTCTGGCATTCCAGATGCCTGAAATCAAAATGATTCCTATTTAAATTATACATCATCAATGACAAAGTTATAGCTGCTATCTAGTATTTGCAATATCTAACAACCTATAATGAAATACATGTAAAGTTTAGAAATTTCCTCTGCTGTCTTTTAGTAGAAAGAAGCTCTAGGAGATAAAACTTGTAATGAAATATCATTAGGTTCTCTTCTTTCTGTCTAGATAGATGTTGACTTCTTTATACTTTCTTTTTTTTTTTTCCAGAACTAAATTCTACAGAATAATTGATCAATTCCTTTCACGTGTCTTTTTTTTCTAACTCGCATATTTTACCTTCTACACAGGTATTTATTTCAGACCCTTCTACTACAGAGTTAGAAAATGTATGCATTTTACCTGTTTCATATTAATAATATACATTTATCTGGTGTTGGTTTTCTGCTCCTAATTGAGCCTTAAAGCCACCGCTTCTTTTAATTAATATACTTTATTCCCTTGGCACAAGGCCGTGAATAGCCCAAAGCATTGTCATCTCAGAAAATGTCTCTCACCCTAGATATAATTTAGGTAATATGGATTTTTTCATGACCCAGAGCAATTTTCAGGCTCCAAACTGGTTATCCTAAACTATATTCTTTAGCCGAAAGTTCCTCCTGCTTTCAAGTTCCTGCATTGTGGCGTGGCAAAATAACCGATGTTCTTAATAAACCTACAAACCATGCTTCTGAAAATCAAGGTGCTTCAAATGGGGTCTGTTGTTACTACTTGAAAACCTTGGCTTAGAAACCTTTTTTTTGCTTTTTTGTCATATTGAAACTTTACATTTCTCACTTAAAAAAAAACCCCAAACTTTTAATTTCCGTATATGCTGCAGGGCTTTTTTTTGCAACAATCCTATTAGAAAACTAATCATAATAAACTTTCTTGGTGCCTGACAATTGTACATGAGAGACAACAGTTATAAATGTTCCTTTTTATCCAAAAGGCTAAATTAAGTACTGCAGATTAGATTAGTGTTCACAGTAACAATTTTTCCATTTGTTTCTGTGGAGCTGGGGTAATGAAGAGAAGAGAAGAGCAATAGGTGTCTGAACTGTTGGAGTCAAAGCCAGATGATGCAAGAAAGAGTTAGAAATGGATATTACCTACAAGTGAATTCAATATCATGTCCTCTGTCCCTCATGTAACAAGTGGATGACACTTAGTTGATGTCTTCATGGTTTAGGAGAACAGCCTGTTCTATTTTTATGACCCACATGATCATATAAACATAATTTATCAAAATAATTCATTTGCAAATACAGATCACAAATAACTCCAAACTCAAAGGAATGCTGCATTGCACTTCAAGTCAAATAAACAAAAAAGAAGTCAATTTAGCCAAAAATAATCTCACTTTAAGTAACACCAGTTTATATATGCATAAGGAGACTTAAAGCTTGCCCTGGAATAGTCTATGGAAGAAGTGTGGAAAATGCAGTAAAGCTTCTCCGTGAGAGGCTGTAGGTTAGTTTGCATTAATCATGGAAGGTTTCACAGTTCAAGCAGCACTCTCTCCTTTGCCAACGTGTATTTTTTCTGTTATTACCTTACAATTGTGTCAGGACTTTGTGTATCAGCACAGCTTGAACTCATCAGTAGCTAAGCTTGTTATGGATAATCTTATTTATTCTACCACCTCTCTGCAAGATAATCACATTATGGTTCTCTCAAGGGCTTATCACCTTGAATCCACCCAGGACCTGCGACATGCACACAGAGGGAGAAAGAGATGTACAGATGAAAAACCCAGCTAAATGTCTTTTCTCTCTGCTGAGAATGATTACATCCAGACTGAAAATTATTACTGCTACTATTAAGTCTTTTGAAGAACAGGACTAATTGGCATAAAAATAAAATATGAATGTTATGAATGAAAATTTTGATAAGGAATGAATATTTACATTTTCTATTAAAAGTACAGAGAGTTTCCTATATTAAAAAACAGTCTTATCTGTAATGAGTTAACAATAATCCCAAAGACTACAAAGATGAATTCTGTAAGAAGACCAAGATAATATTTGCCTTTCAATAAGCACAGTATAAAAGAGATACTTTCCTCCAACCTATTAATAAGCGTATGAAAAAATGCAATACATTTGTTGAGTAACTGAAAACTGGACATTAAAAGGAACTTAATGAAATCCTGCTAGACATTTTGCTCAATGCCCAGATATTTGAGGAGACAAAATTACCTATTATTTCATCATTTGGCATCCTAATCTAGATTGGATTAAATGCTATTAAGTATTGTGCTTAAATCGATCTTCCACTGGCAAAGAGATGTATTAATGTGTTCCTTTTTATAGAATCCGATATTACGCACAAAAATATAAGGATAATTTTTTTGAATGTAACAGCTTTTTCTTCAAAAGCATGCCAAATAAAGGCATCAGAGCCTGTCCTTTAATATGCTTGGAAAACACTCCACAAACCAAGTCCAAATTAATTCTCATCCAGGGAATTCATATTATCCATTAGGACTTCCCTTTGAAGATGGACTTTGACCCTTTGAGTTGTTTGATCCTATTTGATCCAATATGATGACTAAATCGGTAAAATTAAGCAGCAACTCTAGGTCTTCCTTGTGTTCTCAGACCAATTTTCCTCTCACTTGTGTCCATTAAGACTCTCTTAAATACATGAGTCTCGCTGCACACAGTTCAATATGTGCCCTTTTTCATATGTTTCCAGTCAGCAGAAATTCTGTGAAATACGGAACCAAGTCCTGTCTCCAGAAGCACTTGTGTATTGGTAGAAATTTGGTGTCCCTGTGGGCAGAACATAACCTTAAATGTCAGAAGCTTTTTAGTTGGCTGTAGTCTTGTGTGACTCACGTGGGTATTAGTTTGTATTCATAAACATCAAATACTTCATTCCCGTCTATATAACTGCTCCTTACACAAGCACAAACGTTAGCACACCCTGTGCAGTGTGAAAAGTGATTAAGTGTGAAGTGCTATTTTGAATTTCAAGTGGATCCTTCTGAACGAAGTAAAACAGGCTGTGCAAAGTAAAAAGATTCAAGTGTTTGATTTGGTCTTCTTTCCTTTTATCCACACAGAAGAATTTTCAGTGTTGGGAAAAGAAGATACTGACATGTCTTAAACCAGAAACAAAATCAAGCCACAGACTTTTTCAAAAGATATTTTGTGATTCAGATGTAATTCTTTTAAATGTTTGTGTACACAGTACTCTCTTGTGACATAACTCTGCTGTGATATATGGCAGAAAAAAATGTGTGGTAACGAAATGAGATTGTAATAATTTAGTGTTCTTCTAAGCATTTTCCAGACTTATAAAATATATATAAAAATTCACAAAAAATTCACCAAAAATATAATTTATTAAGGAAGATAAAGACATTTACTCACTTAAGTGAACATGAATAGTACCAGAAAAAATGCATTTTACAGGTAAGAAGTCAAAATGAGTCAAAGTTATGAGATACCAGTATAGCTTTACTTCACCCTCCTCATGCTCAAACATTATTAGACTTTATTTTCATATTTATAGTTCCTTACTGTATTTTCCACATAACCCACCCTTCATTTACAATTTGGAAGGGTTTGTAACCACTGGCAAAGGGGATGGTCTAGGGACCAAGTCCTGTTCGTGAGGCAATTTAATATGTGTCTCTGGAAATTCCCAGAACAGAATTACATAATATTTAGTTCTCTAAATAAGCTTTCTGGATCAGAAAGCAAAGTAAGACAAATGATGGCTTATTGGACAGCCAAGGATCAAGCAAATTAGTTTGTGTTTGCTTTGTTTAATTAGTTTGAGGTTGCTTTTAACCTCATTTTAAATACCTGGGGTAGCAATGAATGATGATAAAAGGAAAAATGCTAGAGACTGGGGAGAATACAGGAAGTGGAATCCAGGGAAAGTAGAACCATTTAGGTTGGAAAAGACCTCTGAGAGCTTCAAGTCCAACTATTAACCCAGCACCGCCATGTTCACCACGTGAGAGCAAGGGGTTACGAGGAAATCGATAAAGAATATTTTGAGCCTTGCCATTTTACCTAGAACTCAGTCATTCATAGACGCTTTAGCTGGGTCCTTCACTGTGCCGTGGGCTCAGAGGTTACCGCTCAGAACGTGGTCCTGCTCGGCATGCTCAGTCCCACAGGACTGGCAACAGACCTGAGCTGGCTGCCTCAAGCATGGCATGGAGCAGTATTCCTTAGCTGAAGCTTTCTAATTAATTTTTAATAGTCCCTGTGCATCTCACCTTACCCTCATCGAGGGCTTTTTTATTTGATGTAGCCCTGCTCCTTGTTAGTCCAAGAAGAGGGCTGACCCATCATCAAACATTTATGTTGACAATCAGATGCTCAACAGCTTATTCAAGAAAAATGTCACTGACCCCTCTGCCCCTCCTATGTGTACAGAAATCAGTGATCCCATACCCAGGTTACTGAGCTTTTAAAATGAGGCTGGTGACTTTCACATAGTACACCCTGTGAGAAGGGAAAAACTTAGCATCTTTGAGAAGACAGATCTTGGCTTTTCATCACAGAAGAGAGATTTCCTTTCTAGACTTCACTGCTGAGAAAGGAAATGATAAAAAGAGCTAATCTCCTTCTCCAGCTTCTCTCCTTGTGGCAGTATCTCACCAGTTTTCCTTGGTGAACTAGAAAGTCTCAGACGACTTCTAGGATTTTTAAGGAACCTTCCATGCAAGCTCTTTTTTCCAGATTTAAACTTTTTGCTTAGAAATAAGAATCCCAGATATAATTCTAGTAAATAAAGTCTGTTATTCATCAAACCATCAGTACAGCTCAAAACTAAACACAAACAGTTTTCTTCGCTTAGATCTATCTGCTCACTGATTTACACAGGCCAGTTAAAACCAAGAGGTGTTTCAGGCCCTTAGTTCTTCATCAATACTTAAGAATATTGCTTCCTGTTGCTAATCTGTATAGCCTGTAGCTTCTTTTAGTTACTGATCTGCTGTTTCTGCAGCAAATGCAAAAGTTAACAAAATATTGCAGACAAATTTGCTTTGTAGCAAAGTCCGCACGGCTCATTTTGAATCCAACATTCTTACAAACTCAAAACTTCTTTAGTGGCCATTTTTAATTTTTTTCTTTCCATACTGCAATCTTTATGAACACAAATCTCACATATTGTCACTAAGTATACTTTGCTTACATGCCGATACGCATTTCTGAAGAGAATAAAGAAAGATCAATAATTAAAAATAAAATGTTTTATTGTAACTTAAAATACTCAAGATAAAAAGAAATTTATAAAATGAAAAGGGTAACCTTTACAGAGATTTTAACATATGGCATTCTATTATTTCAGACCTTTTACTTGAATATACACTTTTGTATTACAAAGGCCAGAACTTCTGCCACTGTGAATAATAGTTCCCATACTGTGGGCATATTGGAACTAAGAGTCTGCACTTATAAATTAAAATAATTCTTTAATGAAATTCAAAAGACTTATTTTTTCTCCGGTTTTTGGTTGGTTTTTTGTTTGTTTCTTTTTGTTTAGTTTTGCTTTTTCTTTTTCTTTTTTTTAGTTTGGGTACACACGTGGCTGAAACATCTCTGCAAATATACATACACATCAGTGTTTACAGGGAATCCCAGGGAAGACCAGTTAAAGAAATATCACTATGTTAAGCTCCAATTTCTGACACCCACAAATGAAAGTCTCCATGGAGTAGCTCTCTGACAATCCCAGGAAACAACCGCAGTTGCTTCACTGTAATACATCCAAGCAAAATCAGTCAGAAGCTTCAAATATTTCTGTTCTCTCCCACAGAAAGGAGAGCCTCCTGGTCCCTTCTCGCAAACACCGCCATGTAAAGACAAGCAATAGCGGTCACAGTTTAGTCTAGAAGCTGTGAATTTCGAATGGATTCTCTCTAATAGAGACAAAATTCTCCTTTGCTTCCCTCTTCCCTTCAGACACCTTCGCATATCAGCTCTAATGCTTGTCTCGTCCAACCTTGTGAAGTTACATACCCAGGTTCCAACGTGATCAATCATTCCACGTACTCTTGCAAATTCTGTGTCACCAGAATAACCACTACATAAATAAAACAAATGAATTTTCCAGACTTTTGTTAAGGTGAACCTTCCTCTGGAGCTGCCTGTAGGTACTGGTGGAGTCTCTGTGACCCTTAGACTCTCTTAAAGAAGGAATTTTGTCTTTCCTTTGCATCTTTATACAGATTTAATAACCTATCAGTGCTTGCTATATAATTAATAGCAGCATCATCTAATTAAATAGCTTGATTGAATTTGGTATGCTAAATAGATGGATAGAATGCTTTAACTGGTCACACTGGACAGACGATGGTCAAGCGAGGTTTCTACTTTGCATGTTTCCACGTTGTGAAGACTGACAACGCTTTTTCTTATCTTCAGAGCTGAAAGCACTTAGGGAAGAATTGCATTTAAAGCTGATATAGTAAATTCATTATTAAACAAAACAATAGAAAGCATTCCTGAACTAGCATACAGATGGAAAATGTCTTTTTCACATATTTAATTTTACCTGCACCCCTCTTTCTCACCAAGGAAAATTTTGCTGGATAAACAATCACATTGTTTCTATATGCCTGTTTGCAAGTTACTCAGAGCATTATTTACAAATACTGAATGGTTTGTATAAGAAAGGCAAATCAAACTCTATCCCAAAAAAAAAAAAAATCCAAGACAAGAGACAAAGCTTTAAAATATCCCTTAAAACTCTACCTGGTAGAAGGCTGAAATTTTCACCTAGAGTCAAGATTTCCAAGCACATGTCTACATGTGTCAAAGCATACCAGAAGGAAATATAAGAATGAAACATCCCTCACGAGCAGTGTGGCCTTGAAATCCAGGGACAGATGCAGAAGAAACCAGAGTAATTCCGGCTGTGATCCTTGCTGCTCTGGGAAAATATTCCAGTCTCCCCTCTTGTTCCACTGCTCACTGATACCATGGAGGTAAACAAAAACAGCTTCATGCAGACAACAAACTCAGACAAACTGCAATTCACATCCAAAACAAAAGGCCAAAACTAACAAGCAAAGGGTTAACCACGGCAATGTTCCAATGACATTTACAGGATGGAGGTTCGGTGTTGCCAGTCAGGGACATTACTCAGTTTGCTTCACTCAAAAGATTGAAGGATCAGGCTGTCCAGCACAAAATTAGCCACTCACCTGAGCATGGGGGAACGACAGGGTGGGGGGCACTCAGTCACAGGAAGTGTCCTTGGGGAGAATCCCAATCCCAAAGGAAAGTTTCCAATCACAGAGCCACTGCTTTGAGGAAAACCACTTCGGGGGTTTCTGCCAGGGACATTGTGGTGTGCATGCCAAGGTGAGACAATAAGGGTGGGAAAGGCTGGTGGGCACCACGACTCTACAAGCTCCACAGCGGCCTGAAGGAAATGGTGCACGAATAAACTATTTCAAACTAATAATCAAATATTATTTATATTGCTTTACAAGTATTGCAGTAAATGAAAGATCTGAATCTGCCAGAATTTGATAATAGTCTCAAAACTAGATCCCTTGTAGTCAAAAATTATGGAAGTGTTTAGTATGCACTAAAGGGTTTAACATCATGGATTATATATATATTTTTTCTACTTTGATCCATTAGTAGTTTATTGCATCTGTGTTTTTCATTCTGTGTGTTTCAGCCCTCTGTGACTCTGCTGCTCAGCTCTGCTGGATGACTGGGCTAACAAAGACTGCAGGTACCACTGTGTGAATTCCTAGCCTGGTTTCTAAAGGCATATTATGAGACAAAATTTTAAATATTGTCTGTTTGGCAATTTCTCTGTTAGATACTTTTTTATACTATAGTGACTCATATAAAAATGATTAAAAACTAATCTTTCATGAAGCTCTTTTTAAAAGATAACTTCATGTTACAATATAGTTAAATTCAGTTTTACACAAGATAAACTGTATATAAACTGCTGCTTCTATGATTCTGTGAACAAGGACATAATCCATGTTGTTTATTAAAGGCTGTTTATTGAAGGCTGAGTGTTTATTTTGCCAATCTGCAGTTATTTCTTTATATTGTTAGAGAGACAAAACTTGAAGACTAAAGAGGATCTGCAAACAAACAAACAAATAAAAAATTGCATCTTAGGCTAAGCCTAAAAGGTTTCAAAGCTTTCAGTAACTTCTTTTTCAACAAATCCCACTGAGTCACAACCACCTACTCAAATAATTCAAAATCCATTACTAGAGTATAAAAATATACCAAGCACAACTTTCTTGCTGTCTCTTACTGTGGTTCACAGATTGAAGTAGTAACAATGAAAACTAAATCTGAAGTGGTTACTTGTACAGCTTCCTAGGATAGATCTTAACTAATATAAGGCAACATAAAACTGCTGACAAAAAGAGGAATAAGATGCTGGAGATCAGCCTCTGAGCTCAAAAGATTAAGGATTTTCTTTTTGTATCTGTGATTTTTTGGTACTGCTTACAAGCAAGTTTCACACTTGTGAGGAAAAGCTTGTCACTTGCAGTTTATCGTTGTTTCTGCCAGGATGGGAATTTTCTAAAAGTCTTTTGTACAGAGCCCTAACAGCAAAAACCCATGCATCATTCACCTTGCCTCATTCATAGAGGTAGTGCATTTACTATATTAAGATAACCTTTTAAGGAATGACCTAATTAAAAAAATTGAATGAAGGCAAAACAAATCACTGGCACTTTAATCTAATTGTAACAGAAAACACTGTGTTAACTGCTGATCCTCAGAGAAATCCAAAACCAGCAAGAGGAAAATATTACCACTCAATAAAAGTCTTGGCAACTTCCCACTGAGACCTGAAACACAATATGTACACATCAAACACTCACCAACTTATTAGATCATTAGGTAAAAGCCAGAGCCAGTTGAATAGTGCTGCTCTCTTTAAAGCTGGTACAATAAATAAAGCAGGCACAAATAACTACACATAATAGGAATCACTAGGAATAACAAATATTAGAAAGAAATGTGCTAAACTGTCTCGCTTTGAAAAGTTTCACTGTGAAGTTAACTTTTCTTTGTCATAATGTTGAAGAAATAATACCAGTCCAAACAATGTTACTTTCCTTCTTCTGTAAGCACAGAAACCAGAATGTCAAGGACATGAAATTCAAATGTTTCTCAGTGGAACAGGAAGAATGCAGATGGAAAGGAAAATGGCATCTGGAAATGTTATTGCAAATAACTCCCATTGCATAAATGTAGAAATAATGGCAATACTTTTTTTAGCTTTCTGTTCTTTGAAAAATATTCTTTTATCCCTCCTCTTAAACTACTACCATCTATCTATCTTTCAGAAATCTTTCTGATTTTGCTCCATCCATGCCTTCTGAGCCCCTTGTTCTTACTTCCCTTCCCCTTTATAACAGTTTAGTACATCTTGCAACTATTGTTTCTGCCTCCTTTAGTGACTCTTCTCTTGCCTCTTCACCATCAAATCTCCTTCCCTGACTAATCCCTCGTCTCTGCTTCATGACCCTCCTCTCATGCCTCGTCTCTCAAGTCTCCTTTCCCCTCTCTTCTATCGCCACCCTTCCTTTTCTCCTTGCTCTTTATGACCGGGAGGTGAAGACAACCTCTGCACCGACCTAATGAAAATAATTTCTGAAGATCCTCTCTAAGAAAATAGGCATATTCCAACAAACCAAATAATACCTCAGTGGAGAGAAAAATGCCTTTTTCCATTAGATTCCATTACATTTCCATTACATTTCCATTACATTTTCATTACATTTTTTTTCTTTAAACTCTTTTAATGTTCCTGCTGAATATTTGCCAAAAAAAAAAAAAAAAAAAAAAAGTCATGTTGGGAAAATTATAAGAACTAGATTAATCAACTATTAGTGACTGAGAGTGAGTCAGGAGGTGTGAATTCCCCTGACTTCTGCAATGCACTGTCTAGGTCAGCTGCTATCAACAGCTGTGGATCTGTTGACAGCCAGGGATCTAGGAGGATTTATGCCATTTAGAGAACTACTCCAGTATTTGGAATGCAAGAAAAATTTTGAGTCCACCTGAGTCTTGTGTGGAGCCAAAGTTAAACAATTGATTTTCAAGCATCTGTTCATGAAGAACCAGGAAAACAGATTTTTTAGCAGCAATCAATTTTGTTTAATGTATTTTTGTCTTGCTATACAACAACAGAATGTGGTAAAGTTACATAGCTCTCATTTAACTCTTGCTTTTAATATGTACTTTATTTGCTTCTTCCAGAAAAAAAGACAAAATGAAAACACTATCTTGCATATATTTACTTTCTTTTGATAACAAAACCTATTTGCTGTTCAACCCTCTCACGCTGTAAAAAGCCTTGAAAGCCAAGAGGCACAAGTGGCACACAAGCTATAACATTACAGCATTTGTAATTCATTAGATTTGCAGGACTTGGACACAAAAAGAAAAAAAAAAAGTGCAATATTGTCATTAACTATTAACTGGACTCTCATTATGTGTTACTATATGGTTATTTTCTGCTTTATGTTTTGTCTTTTGCATGAAGCTCTATTCAACAAAACCTCTGTCAGTCAAATGATGACAAAGAGTTTTCTTGCATTTAGTACTGAAGAAAATGTGTTCATCATCTCATTCAGAGTGAATTTTTTGATGGGATGTGAGGGGAAATGATAGATTACCTCGATAAAAATCTTTTTTGTGGGATAATTTGCTTGATCTAAGCTAGAGTGGTTGTGTTTATGCGCTTCAGAGTAGGTGAGTTTCAGAGAAAATAAAAAGAGATCTGAGCAAGGTTTCTTCTTGTATCTTTGAACCCTCTGATATGCACAGCTCAAACTCAGAGACAGCAACAAAATTTGGATGGGAAACACTTTTTTTTTTTTTTTTAACACTTATTTGTTGTTTGGGTCAAGAAATCAGAGAGTACCCTCTTGAAATAACTTAGGAAATATTGGTTTCCTGTCTTTATCCAGCATATACTACAAAGAAGAGATTTTTAAAAGTTACGTACACTTGGAGAAAAGATTTTAAGAAAACAAATTATTTTTCAAAAATCTGCTTTCTCACAAAAAAATCTAACAAAAAAACCAAACAAACAAACAAACCAACAAACAAACAATCAAAAAACAACCCCAAAACCCCCAACTGATGCCACTCAAAATCAACAGTCTACTACATTTCAAAGGCTGAGCAGAGGTGGAAACATCCAAGCTTTGCTTTAATAGGCAAAGTGCAGTTTTCTGTTCCATTTCTTCCTATTTACACCTGCTTCTAGGGCAGTACTGCCTTTGTAGCGAACTCAATTACACTCCGTAGGCATTATCTGGGTGTTTCAGCCCAAATTCTAGTGGCTTTTGTTAAAAATGGGTTGTTGGGTTTCAGTGTCCTAGCACCTCCTGTAGGTGTTCAGAGGTGGCAAGGATGCTTAACATCCAGCAGAGCTACATAAAGAAAATTTCTCTGGAATGCTCTGGTTGTGGATCTCCAGCAAGGATATCAATAGACATGAACACTGCAGCCTCCTTGACTTGGGGAAAAGAAGAAAATCACGTAAGCAGAATCAGTGGCAACGTAATATGGAATAAGATCAGAATACCTATGAAAGCTTACAGCCAAATGCATTTTGTTTATTCCTCACACAATACAACATCATTCCCATTTTTACTGTACAACGTTATGGTTTTGATGAAATTTTCTCCCCCACACCCAACAATCCAAAGGAAATCTATCTTCCTTTTTGAACACTGACATGTCAAAATCCTTACAAATTTATGGGTTATAAAACATGGATGTAAATTTGTAGTTCAGAAACATCTCACATTCCCAGAACACTTTCTAGTTCCCCATCTGCAATATAAAGTCAGACCGATCTCTCTGAATCAAAATTGCATTTTTCTGACACTTCATCTCTTTGTCATGTTTTCTCTTTGCAATATCTGTGCTACAAAACTCCCTTTCTTTATCCATTTATAGCATCATAGGACACACATCAATTTTACAGGTAACAAGACTAATGTATATGAAAAAAAATCTTATAAATCACATTTGTGGAGAGGAAAACTCTGTTAAACATCACAGTCATTTACAGAAAACCAATTTATCTTGCAATTTTTTCAGCTGATGTGTAATATTTTGAAATCAGGCTCTGTCGGACATATTTATTGTGATGCTGTATATGATGTGCAATGCACATAAAGATGTGATAGGGTGTATTTTTCCCTAGGAAGAGAAACAGCCAGGCTATTCTCAAGTGCTGAAATACCTCTAACTATTCTTCTCTCTCATTACACATTTTCTTACATGTTCAGCGACTCATTTGTCCCCTCTGACAACAGACAAAGTGTATCTTGTAATTCTGACAACTGCTTTCCTCCTCCAGTGAATTTGTATCCCAACAACTTTCCTAACTGGGCACAACATCATGAGTGAATGGGTTGCTCCAAATGCACTCTGATCTCTTCCTGCTTTCTGTTATACAAAAAATGTGAGTTATCTCTAGTTATCTCTAGTGAATTTTAATAATCCAAAGGCAAGAGTTTCAAACAATTCTTTTGAGAACTGTTCATTCAGAAAAATGTTCACCCCTCAGAAATGTTTGCTTTTGACATTACCATAAACAAACACATAAAATGGATTGTGGGAAAAAAAAAAGGCTGGGGGTAAAATTAAAGAAAAATGAAAAGTTATAGACACAGTTATAACAGTACAGAAATTGTAGTGCGAAATGTGGTTTCTACTCCCTGGGTGGACAGTGGTCAGCACGCCCAACTTCCCCCACACGACACATGCTAAGGGGGATGAAGCAGAGGGGTGGAGCAGAGTGGACACACTGTGGCCAGGCTCTGTTGAAATCCTTGCAGAGGAGACAACTCATTGCTACTTTTTAGGTGACAAGCCTCAGAGCAGCGAGATAAAAAAGACCAGCAACCGTGGCAAAATCACTCTCCTGGGATGTAATACTGATGCACATCTCCATCCCAAGGTTACTTGCCTCCAAGGCACAACCACACCTCACTGAGCATTATGTATGATTAGAGTCACTCAAGCTCCACCTAATTGTAAAGAAATGGTAGAAAAGTAAGTTAAGAATGGGGAGAAGTCAGACTAGACTCCATCAAAACTTCTGGGACCAAGCTGAACTTGTCTTCTCCCTCATAGGGTTGCCTGTTGGTTAAGAACCATCTTCTGTGAACACTGAATGATCACGTGGCGTGAGCTTTTGTTAGGGATTAGAGTTGGTCTGTGCATTGCCTTATTTTTGCAATCAAATATTATCACTTGTTGGCAGCAGGGAACATACACAAATAGAAGTGTGGAGAGAGAAGGGGGTCTCTCTTATGCTCAGTGTGTGTCCTTGAACAAGTCAGTCAAAATGCCCTCCAGTTCAGTGGGCTGCTCAGTGAAGGGTCCCCAAAAGGGGCCTCTGACAGACTGGTTGGGCACATGGGGCTTGGCTTACCTGGGGCACTGACAGACTGATCAAACACAAAAGGTTTGGGGAAATCTCCCTTTTCACGTGACATGGATGAAAATGATGAAAATGTGCACTGAGTCTCCTTTCCTTCTATGCTTAACTAAGTCCACAGAGATAACTGTGAGGTGGAGTTAGCATGTAAAACAATCCATCTTTATTTCCAGAATATTTCAATTAGCAAAACTGTTTCATGTACCCTAGTGGTAGTTCCATCTGGATAATGATTCCACAGAACTAAGTATATTTTTAGACAAGTCCCTGGGTTATTAAGAATGGGGAATAAAAACAACCCCTGACTTGCAGCAGCCCATCCCAAATGAGAAAACACCGTTCTGTCCCTTTACATTTCAACAAAACCTGATAGACTTGCATCTTGAAACACTTCATAATCCTTTTCAGAAGCAGCAGTATCTTTGATTCCTTATTCAGTTTGACACTCAGTCTTTCATCCCTTACTCCCCAAGGCTTGCCTCAGAAAGAGTAAGAGAATATTTTCCCATTCTAGTAATGACCAGCATAGTATTAGACAAAATTCTCAGTAACAATTAAAGGAATATCAAGCTGGGGCTTGGGGTCTAGTAAATTCACCTGCTTAATTTCATTGTTTCTATGACCTAAGGTACCTCCTGTTTCTACTCCTGCTTCTTTAAAAGCATTGCTTTACATGAATCACAGAATTTTTAGGATTGAGAGGAACCTTGGGAGATAATCAGCCAAGGCAGAGTCACCCAGAGGAGGTGACAGAGAATTGTGTCCAGGTGGGTTTGAATGTCTCCAGAGAGGGAGAATCCATGACCTCCCTGGGCAGCTGCTCCAGTTCTCTGCCACCCTCAATGAAAAGAAGTTCTTCCTCTTGTCGAGGTGGAACTTCTTGTGTTTTATTTTATGCCATTGCCCTTCATCTTGTCGCTGGGCACCACTGAAAAGAGTCTGGCACCATCCTCTTGACAACCACCTTTGGGACATTTATACGCATTGATGAGATCCCCTCTCAGGCTTCTCTTCTCCAGATGAAACAAAAAAATATATATATAATGAAAGTATATAAGCTTTTTAATCCCCATTACTGCACTGCTGGAAATCCTAGGCTGATGTCAGTCAGAAAAATGTGCAATTAAATTCTGTTATTAAGTCATTTTAGAAGCTGAGGATCCAGCTTTCTGAAGTGAGGCTGCTGCTGGTCTGGAGGTTTAACAAGAGGTTGGACTAACATCCAAGAAGTATGTCAGAACATTAATTTTAAAATGATGAAAACCCATAAAGGCTATTGAAAATGGAAATTTTATTCACACTCAAAGTCAATTTATGCTCTGAGTTAATAATGAAATCCAAAACCTGAAGAGTCTTCTGATGTTATAAGTACCCTTCAGATCTTTTTGTATAGCTGTTACATCCTGTGGAGGGGAAATGTATTTATTTTAATATAGGTGCACAGCAAAATAACACAGTTAAATAACAGTGCTGCAGTGGCACAGGGCCTTCGGAGTGATTTTCCACTCTTCTCATACTAGCCTAACTCTACTGACATGCAGGTCATTAAAGCAAAATTCACACCCTTCCTCTTGGCCTGCACAGGCCTATGCATCACTTAAATCCCACTTAAACTCCCTAAACGGGACTTTAAAAGGATTTATGAGGTGTGCAGCCTTATGAGCCTTCCAGGCTGGCAGGTGAATGTCACCACTAATTTGCTTCATCTCAGCAAATGCTTAAAGCAAAGTTTCAGCAACTTCAGTTGTTGTCTTCCTTGAAACAGGTTCAGCAAAAACTTGGTAGGACTCTTGTGCTTGACCTTATTTCTGGAGCCTGGCATGAAGCAACAGTTCGAACTTTATAAAAGTTGATAAAAATTAAGACCTAAAAGAGATACAGGTCATTTTTCAACTTAGTTAAATAGAATATGAATAAAATGTCATCTGTGGATACTTATTTTACAACCACGCTCTTCAGCTTCTGAAGAAAAACTCTTCCAAATATTCTTGAAGATTACTAACTAGATTATACAGCATCATGCTTTTTTATTGTTTATTCAGAATTTGTGGAATGCAGAAGCTTATGCAGTCTTTACCAGTGGATGATGGTTTGGCCCTTTCTTTACCTTTGCAAAGATTGAAGCTTTCCAAACTCATTTTATTGTGCCTTTCAGATTTTACATTGTTCTAAGTTCTTATTGTTTAAAAGCATCATTATCCTTGGATTCTGTCTTCCTTATTTCATACAAGACACGAACAGTCTGATGGGCAGTCATATCTTGTTTTGCAAGGGTAGGATAGACAAATGCTTTTGAGATCTGCCTTGCCTAATTGAACTACTCTCACCTTGAATGTAACCTGACCTTACGCAACTAAATACAAGTATTTAACACCTGTTTGGATCATGCAATTCTGAATTGACATATTTTGATCTGGCAAACTGTGAACTTTTATCCGCAAGATTGTCAATCAACTTTTCCCTTTAGCAAATAATAAATTAAAA
>VYZQ01016951.1:20431-33507 GCA_013400655.1 Mystacornis crossleyi | reverse complement strand
GAGGGAAAAAAAAAGTCCAAATAGTTCTTTCATAGGAAAACTTAAAAAAAAAAAAAAAATAACCATTGGAGTGTCAGGTCAGATCATGACCCTTTATGCTGAGGAGCTGATCTGCACATTAGGTAGTTCCTTGGGGTCATCAGATCAATCTGTCAATGCAGTTGTTATCAGTAACATGAATCAGAATCTAGCACTATCTAAATGTGTCTCTCTTTCTATATGGCATTGTGTGGACCTTTCTGCAGAAAATCAACCTCCACTGATAACTGAGTTTCCCCTCTTTTCAGGATTCAGTCCTTCAAGAGTATGTGTGACGCCACTAACCACTGGTTTACAAACAAACTTAACGTCAAACCACGCTACTTCCACTTCTTTTTAATAAAGTGGCATCTGCAACAAGAAAGAGGATATTTCAGAGCTCCTTCTCTGAAAATACGATATTTATCAAGTTAGAGATTAAAAAAGCTAATTTCATTCCTTCTTTTTTAATCACTGCTACTGGGGCTCTGGACCATATCAAGAGGGATTCTGACAGCTTAATATTAGTGGGAGAAGGAAGGAGAAAAATCTATCAGCAGTGAATGATTGTATTTAAGGTTGACAATGATGAAATAGTAGAGGCCATGCTACAATTTCTGCTCCTTCATTTGTCTTTGTTGATAAAATGAGCACTGTCAGAGGCTCAAGCTCACAACAAATTTAACGTGACTCTGTTTATTCCTGCACTAAACAGGGTTTTCACATGATCAGATGATAAATACAAAGTTCTGGGATAACCCTTCCTTCTGTTTAACAGAGACATGCAATTTTCTCACTTTATTTTTTTCCCATTAAAGGAATGAAGATGGAAAATAGCTAAGTAAATTTTTTAGCAAGATATTTCATAAAATAGCATGAATTCTCCCAAAGTAATACAAACGTATAATATAACCAGCCTTTGAACACCATTTTTCCAGAACAGCCTTCTGCCCTTGTTAAAAAATATATATTCATCATTAATTCCTACTGTTTGATAGACTTCTCACCTTGTATTTCAAAGGTGCCTCTTCAAACTACAGGTTGAAAGAAGTTTGCTGAGGAAAATTAAAAGGATAAATTGAGATGGAGCTGAAATTAGGCAAGCCTGTTGAAACCACCCATAGGATTGAATTCAGGACAGCTTCCTCATCATACAATTAGCTTTTGTTCTGTGCAAAACTGATTTGCCAAACACCGTTCTATACAAAAATACATCATGGCTAAAAGATACACACTGAAAGGCTTGAAACACCAACCTATGTTCTGTGAAACACATATGTAAGAGCACATAGGGGATCCTATCCAGTTTCATTTTAAAAATAAGAATGTAAATCTAAAAATGCAGTCCTTATCAGATCTCTATTCTGCAAACCTTCCTTGCTTTATGCTGATCAAACCATAGCATGAAGCCGACTCGACTGACTATTCAATAACCCCAGATTCGTATTTCATACACTCAGTGACATTTTTTTCTCAGCATTTTTCAATACCAGAACATGATAAGAACTTTGCGTCTGTCTCTCAGGTGATTTCTGGGTGTTATTTCAGTCAGTAACTGGTTTCCACGTAGTAGTAGTTCACTCATTGAAACTCCTCTGAACTCAAAACCTCTTTTCTGCCTTTCAAGAGGGGTCTAATAACATGGGATTTAAAGTGGGAAAGCTCCTCGGTAAAAATTATTTTATGTAGACCATTGTTTTTTTTATGATCAAAATTCTATTATATAAAATTATTTACTTTCACAGTTTCATTCTGGGTGGGATTTCTGTAAGAAGTTCTCAGTGTGTACAGAGGTACAGGTGATAAAAGAAGAATGAGAGAAAGTGCACTATTTTCTTTCTTTTTTTCACATTACATTGATGTTATGGGCCAAAGGATGAGGGAGCTGGGGAATAAAATTTGTATTTTCAGAAACTTTACTTTCTCACACACAGTAAACTTTATATTAATATTTAAAGCAAACGAGACAAAATTTGTGTTGTGCATTATCTACCCTTGTGGGAAGCTTAATTTTTTAACAAGGAAAAATGCCCCTTCTAGGTTGCCATTGAAAAAAATGACATGTTTCCAGTTTTTACATCTGATTATCTATTTCTTAAAAGTATTTTCAAGTGTTTTGTTGAGGATTAAACATTATCTTAAGTAGGAACAGAGAGTCCCTTTTAAATAGCAGCTTTCTATCTGTGTTTCTGAGCTGTTTTCTAGCCCTATAACTACACTCATACAATACCTCAGGTTAAATTAATCTGTCATTACCTTTTCTTTTTAGTGGATTTGTGGGCCAATCTGTTTTCTCATTTGCATTACTTGCTATGACATCCACCCAATTAATTTTAGAGGTATTAAATTAGGTAACAAATCTTACTCATCTGTATCCCTTTAAGAAATATCCAGTACAAGTAATTCATAAAGGAGTCTTTATAACGCTCTTAAAAAAAAAAAAGTGTTATTAAATTTTAAAAAAATCAGATAAGTAGTGTTTGATGATGAGGGAAGCATATGTATTAATCGTTATCAGGAAGGTGAAAACCAAACAACAAAAAAAAATAAAGACACACCACTAAACAAAAAAACCACCACCAAATCCTAATTTATTACTCTTATTACTTCCAGTACCCTCTCAGTAATAATATTATTCATGATGCAAGAAATACAATTATTGTACTGCTTATCTGGACAACTTTATTGGGACATGCAAGTTTGAACAGAATAAAAATGTATACCCAACCCCAGTACTTCAGTTTTGTCTACCAGTTTTGGCTGTGTGAGCCACCTTCCACAGCCCACCCCAGCTCACCGGGCCTTTCATTGTGGGCAGCTGCTCTGTGCTAAGTCGGGTTTACTCCAACACTGAGCTGAGATATATCAGTGATGAAGTTTGCCTTCATCACTGTGTTCTTCCGAAGCCAGAAGCTGTTTCACCTTTCAAGCACCATTTACTTTGTTGTGAAAAACACAATTATTTGTGTCTGGGGGTGTGTGTGTGTTTATAATTACATGTAGCAATATTTATTTGATTTATACAGGCACACCTGCAGATGAAGATGAATCAAAGGACATATAGAAACAGTTTATATATATATATATGAAAAAATATATAAAATATATATATTTTTAAAATGCTGGATTTGTAAGCAAAAGAAATAAATTGATCTGCCAGTGAAAGGCTTATTTACTAGGGTGGCACACTGAGCGTGTGTCGTAAATAAAACTAAAAAGAGAAAGGAAGCACTGGACAGCTTCAATGGAAATTAAAGGAGGAATTCCATGCACTTTCCTAACTAGGTGGGTGTTACAAACAGCGCCCAAGGAAGACTCCCGAGGGTGGATCCATCCCGGGATTCTCAACCGGATTAATCCCGCGATTCCCGCTTGGATACGTCCCGACATTCCCACTCGCCCCCGAGGGTGCGCGGTTCCTCCGGGGGCGCGTGGATCCGTTCCTGGGTTCCCACCCGTACCCGCGGGGATCCGCCCCGGGATTCCCACCCGGATCCGTCCCGGGATTCCCGCCGGGATCCATCCCGGGATTCCCGCCCGGATCTATCCCGGGGATCCCGCCCGGATCCATCCCGGGATTCCCGCCCGGATCTATCCCGGGGTTCCCGCCCGGATCCATCCCGGGGTTCCCGCCGGGATCCATTCGGGAGTTCCCGCTCGGATCTATCCCGGGATTCCCGCCGGGATCCATCCCGGGGTTCCCGTCCGGATCCATCCCGGGGATCCCGTCCGGATCCATCCCGGGGTTCCCGCCGGGANCCGCCGGGATCCATCCCGGAGTTCTCGCCAGGATCGATCCCGCTTGGATTCCCGCCCGGATCTATCCCGGGGTTCCCGCCGGGATCCATTCCGGAGTTCCCGCTCGGATCTATCCCGGGATTCCCGCCGGGATCCATCCCGGGGTTCCCGTCCGGATCCATCCCGGGGTGCCCGTCCGGATCCATCCCGGGGGTCCCGCGCGGATCCATCCCGGGGTGCCCGTCCGGATCCATCCCGGGGGTCCCGCGCGGATCCATCCCGGGGTGCCCGTCCGGATCCATCCCGGGGCTCCCGTCCGGATCCATCCCGGGATTCCCTCCCGCTCCCGCGGCGCCGCCGGCGCTAGCGCACAGCGCCACCTGGCGGGGCCTCCGGCCGTCGGCCCCTCGTGCCCTTCCCGCCGCCGGTGTTTCTCGGGATAATTATTTTCTCTAAAATGCCGATCTGGGGCTGAGGAATATTGGGGCTTGTAGGGATGCCGCAGTTTTGTTGGGTTTTTTTTTTGTTTTGTTTTGTTTCTTTTTGTTTGTTTGTTTGTTTTTTTTTTTTCCTGCTTGTTAGGGGTGGTAGGTGTCTGTGCCAGCAAAGCCGATGGATGGAGTGATTTATTTCCTGAAGTTTTACCCATGTAACACTGAAGGAAGGCTCGTTATCTGCCTTTTTTCTTCTCTCAGAAAATTTAAAGAAGTAAAAAGGGCTTCAAGTTCACGTGAAATGATTTTGTGCAGTTAAAAGTTTTGGGCACAGCAGGAGCCGGGAGCAGCTCCATCCCTGGAGGATGAGCAGGATTCGCCCTCTCAGCTCCTGCAGCAATGGAAAATCCGTGTTCCCTTTGCTATGCATCACCTTACCTATATGTTAATATCGCTTAGAGAGACCACAGACAAATCTCCAGCATAATTAAAACTCACCTGTCAACTTTAAACTCTGCAAATTATCACATTTCATTTCCAGCATAATCAAAGGATTTTTTTCCCCAGGGTGAATTGCCTGAGTTTTTGGTACTGCAGACAACTTTTGACTATGAGGGTAGCGCGGAGTTTGAATTTAAAAAGCTAACACAAGATACAATCTGTGTTAAGCAACATCTTCTAAAGCAAATACAAACCAACCAGAACAAACAGCTTCAGGCAAATCAGCAAAGTAAGCAACAGAAAGCAAAGGGAACAAGAGAAGACCAGAGAGAGGCTGCGTTGCACTTCCTTGGGAGGTCTTAAAGGGTTTCAGCAACTCCCAGCTCCATCTGTCTGCAGGAAATCAGGTTTTTGCCACTGGCACGAGTATTAAAATTCTGCCGTGGGACTGGGGGAGATGATGCTCGTGGTGCTTTGCAACTCCCTAATTAGTTTCTCTGCTGCCAAAGAACACAACATCAGCATATTTTAGTACAATAACTAGTCTCAGACAATTTCTCAATCACTCCTCAGGATGTGACTCTGGCATTTAATCCACTGACACCAGCTCCTGAACTGTTGATTTCACTAGAGCTCCATGAGGGAAGGAATCATCATTCATTGATCACTTTGCACAGCCAGGGTGTTCTGTCTAGACTTTGCTGGTGGAGGCTTAATATTCTGCAAACTAATTTAACTCCTTCCACAGATATGTTAGTGTTGGTCTTATCTGCTTACCTAGCAGATTAACTACTAGTTAGATTTTGTCCTGAGGCTCTTAACTATCAGTAAGTGCTTCATTATTGTCATTACTTTTTTTTTGTCCAAATAAAAATTTAAGCCAAGATGAAAAGCTTTTTCAAAAGTTGGACTGCCTTGCTAACTACTTGGAAATACATTCTGTTAAATAAGTTGTGAGTTAAACTGGATAATTCATGGGTTTTTGTTTGTCTCTGGACACACTACTTGAGTTGTGAAGAACTGAGGTAGTAAGATACGTTACCTCCATTCCCAAGAAATTTTCATGTAGAACCATTAGCTTTTCAAAAAAAAATCTTTAACAGATACTGAAGAAAACGCTATTGACTGTAAAAATTATATTTTAACATAAGAATCGCTTCAGTAAGATGTAATTTTCTATGCGTGTTAATCTGTGTGACACTACAGGTGAGGATGCAATGTTCATTGTTTCCAAGAGACATTTAGCATCTTTCAGAAACACAAGCAATCCTGTAATAAAATGTTCCATTATTTTCTACTTCATGTATTTTCCTTTCAATTCTAATGATTTTCAGAAGTTGTCAGGGTTATGGGGTCAATAGACAGAGCAAGAGTCCATTAGGCGTACGAGAAAGCAGAGCTATGAAAAGCAGTCATGAGGAAGAGCATAAAAAACAGTTGCCCAACAAATGTTGGAAGTATTGTTATGTATGGTTGTTATGCCATAAAGCAGGGCGCTCAGACAAGGAAAAGAATCCTCAGGCTCTGCAATGGCCAGTCAGGACAATGTTTGTCCCTTTTAGGGCTGTGGGAGAAAGCTCCGTGTATGAATACCAAAGAGTTGTATTTACAATCAAAATTCAGGAAGTTTTTGAGAGCAGAACTAGGCTACACCCACTATTTCATGTTGCTGTTTTCTCTGGGCTCTGCAGCCTGGCTTTAGAGCTTGCTTCTGTGGTGGTGGTGCTTGGTGCTCTTCCTCACACCTGCAAACTGTTCTAGCTCTTTCCTATAGCTAGGCACTATCCTTTACAATTAGAATTACAAATTACTTATTTCCTCAGTGGTGGTGGCTTGATCTTGGCCAGCTGCCAGTCACTTTCTCACCCCACTCCTCAACAGGACAAGGCATGGGGGAATAAGACTGACAAGCTCATGGATCAAGATGAAGGCAGGAAGATCACTGTTACAGACGAACGCAGACTTGAGGAAGAATAATTAACTTTATTGGTGGTTAAAATAGATTTTGATGGTGAGAAAAAAAAAGACAAAACTAAAACTCCTCCACCACTTTCTCCCAGCCTCACCTTCACTCCTTCATCACTGATCCTCAGCCCGTCTCACTGTGAGTGGTATTGGGAGGATGGGGAATGGGGTCTGTGGTCAGTCCATGACAACTCCTCTCTGTCACTTAGCCCTCACACTTTTCCCCTGCTCCAGCATGGGTGCTGTGGGGATACCTGCTCAACCATGGCCTCTCCAGGGGCTGCAGGTAAACCCCTGCTCTGAGACCTGGATCACCTCCTCCTCCAGCTCGCCCTGATTCCCTTGGAGCCCACAGGGATCTTTCTCACACTTTCCCCCTTGTTGCCACACAGCATTTTGCATTTCTGTCCCCACAGCTTCCCTGAGGTGTCACCCTCCCGGCTGTGGGGCTCAGTATTTCTCAACAGACAGTGCTCCGAAATATTTCAGAGAGGTTAAATCAAAATAGACTGCACTTTAATTGTCTTTTCAGCAAGATGAACTGCATCAGTGAGATCACTTTTTTATGGGACCAGCTTTAGACATTTCCAAACTTAGACATGGGCACTTTTCAACACACTTCTACCTCTGGAGTTTCCTGTGAGCTGAACCGAGGAGCTGAATTACTGATGAGGAGAATTACTGGGGAGGAGAAATGAGCAGGCTTTCAGAGGTGGCAGGGGTTCTTGAGCTGCTTTTGCTGCAAAAGGCACTGATACCTGAATCTTACAAATAATTTCCAGAGGAATTTCCCAAAAATTATTCCTGGTCTAATGGGAAAGGACACATGGCCATGGGGAGCCATTCGATGGCTCTCTGCCGCTACAGGCTCCTCCCCTCTTCTTTTTCTCTCCGTGCTCTGGCCACTGCTTATCCACATTCCTTGCCACAGTTTTTCTCAATCTAATTTGGATCGTTGGAGATGGCAAAAAAATGTTTGAAAATTAGACTGCTTTAATTCACTGATGCAGAATAAAGAGATCAATTTATCGTAAGGATGAAGGGAACATCAGATGCAGAGGAAAAAACAGGACAGGATTGCTACCAGAAATATAGAGAAAAACCTAAAATGGAATTGAGATAAAGGCATAAAATGAAGGAAGAGAGCCTCCTCTTCCAGGAGGAGGCTTCCTCTTCTCTGCCCATGCTGTCCAGAGACCATGCTCCATCATCATCCTCACCTTGAGTTGGCAGCTGGATTTCAAAAATGCCTACATGTTGTCAGCTTTGAGAACATATCACTTAATCCTTTTGTACACTAGAAAAAAATTACTTTCCTATAAAGAGATATTAAGATCTGTCTTCACTCACCAAGTCAGGTATCAGTAGCTGAAAGACACAAGTTTTGCTTGGGAACCCAGTTTCTCTTTTTCCTGCTTGAGGAAGTGCTGTTTTGTATTGATTTTGTGAAAAACAAATCAGCATTCATTCAAAACGGTGACTTGTCAGATAAATCAGAAATCACACCAACGCACTTCTCAGGCTGACCTCTTCAGATTCCTGCTCACACGTGTAAACTTCGGTTACCCTGGAAATGTTGGAAAGTCAAACCCAAGACACATTGCAGCTGGTGGCCCTGCCATCGTTAGCACTTCTGCACAGATCCTACACTGTCAGAAGACAAGCGGCATATAAAGACAGTGGATAAACAAGATCTTCAGCTTACCAGATGTCCATTCTATGCAAAAAAATAGTTAGAAAAATAAATAATAAAAACCAAATTCCAAATCTTTCTCTTATTATTTTGGCCATTTGTTATAACTTAAGTGAGATCTTTCTTCTTGTGAACTGATTCCAGCTTTCCCGTACAATCCACCCATGCCAAAATGACAACCAAGGATGGATGAATCCAAAGCAGTCATATTTTTTACATGCTTTAGCTTCAACAAGGCCAGATTTCTGAGCATTAGGAATAAAAAATGAGAAGAGAAAAACAGACTTTGTAATTTTTGATAAATTATCAAAATGGACATCTAAGTTCATATATTCTAAAAATTCATTACCAAGTACTAGATTAATTCTCACTTAGAACTGAGAAGACCAATGCACACCAAACTCTCACCTGAATTTAAAGCTCTTTTTTTTTTTTTCAAATGCTCACCCTTTATTCTTCATTTTACTCAGGCTAGTTTTGCAGTGCTCTGTAGCTAAAAGCTCCTGATGGCTCTGGAGCCTGAACACTGAAATACCATTGAGCAAATGGGTTTTTGTTTCTTTCTGGGCAGCTGGGTGTAGGATCCACCTGAACAAATTCCTATAAAATACTGTATGTCCCAGGAGATTTATATAGATTGGATAAGCTTCAGGTAAACTTTTGAACTAAATTTTACATCTTTGGAGGATTACCTGTAAGCTATTATTAATGATTTCAGTGACATTATTACTAATGCATTTCATAACACAGTCAAGTTCTTTTGTGTTTTTATAATGAAAAATGCCACAAACTGCTGCAGTTTTGGGGAATGTTGTGATTAACATGGAAGTATATAGAGAAGAAAATGTAATATACATTGCTGCTTAAAACTGGCTCAACTGTCCAACAACGGTATTTCAGATCACAGAATCGGACTTCTCCCAAGCTTGGAAAAATCTGAAATCTCAAATATTGACATGAATCAGATGTTCTCCAAAGTTAAATAACAGGTTTCCGTTTCATTACACTTTATTATATTTCTGCAAGTCATTAATATTCCAGGTAACTTCTGTCATGAGAAAGGCAGTGATGTTTCACCATTGTTCTGATGAAATAATTTGTTTCACCATTGTTGTGATGAAATAATTTGAACGAGAGATGCCTTCAGTGCTTGTGGTAAGGATGACCACTGCATTTTAAATGCTGTGTATGACGACAGAGAGGGTCTCAGTCTGTGGAACTAAGGTATATGTAAGAAACTGTAATAATTCCATATTAACCCCAGTGTTATTCTTGAACCTTGAAAAGGCCTAGATATTTTATCTGACATTGTCTCCACTCATTCTGTTTTCTGATCTACAAAGGAACAAGCACTTTCTGGTGATGAAGGGGGTTATGCACTTACATGTCACGGAGCATCTGCACCATATTGGTGTGTCCAGAGCAGTGAGAAAAACAGGTAAAAGAGTCAGTGACCACCTTGGTTTTAGGTAATCTTGGCCAAAGGTATAAGGTAATTTCAATCATAGCTTTCAATATCTGAAGCACAAAAGGAGAAACTATGTAATACGCTAAAATGTCTGGATATTAGTCATGCCATACAGTTGAAAATCACTGTCTTAATAACTCACTTCCATATGGGTAGTTAATTAGGTCAACAGTGTACTGTATTTTCAAGTTAAGTACTTTGCATAAAAAGGTGGCTTTGGCTGTGGGTTGTCTTAGTTCCTGTTGCTAGTCTAGAAAATATTGAGATCGGAGAGCTGAATGCATATCAGGCAGGATGCAATGTAGCCAGTTCAGCTCAGCACCCATAATATAAGGGCTGAATTTGAACAGTGTTCAGTGTTTTACCCCTGAGAGCTTACAGCAGCAAAAGACAAGCAGCACATGTCATCTTCCCACAGTAGCAAATATTTTGAACAACTCTTGTTCTAATTTTGATGACAAACCCTCTTAAAAAGCCCTGTTTCTTCCAAAAGTAGGTGCACCAAAGTAGGGTGAATGTTTTTTCTCCTCTGAGCCAACAGCCAGAATATTCACACAGAAAGAAAAGTTGGTCCATATGTATTAGACATGTTTTTAGTCTGTTATACCCGCACAAAGATTGAAAGGAAGGTGCTATTGTACTGTAAAAGAACTAGAGGGTAGCATTGTATAGTGTAGTGGAAGCTATCCTAACTAGAATGCTTCACATCCACTTACAGAGCTGCTGAACTTCAGAGAAATCAATTACAAGTCCAGGATTTCCATGGAAACCTAATGAAAACAAACACAAGATACAAAAGAAAAATAGGCTTGGAGGCATCAAAAGAAGACCTCTAATTATAGAAGCAACCCATCATGGGAAGGAAACGTTAAACTGTATAAAGAGTCAGTACCCACATAGGACGTCTCATAAAATGCTACATTTAAGGGGGAAATTCAACAGTCAAACCTGCAGATGTGTGTCTCTGACGAGTGATTTAAGCAAAGCTTCTTGTGGTCTCTGAAACATTAAATGTATTCTCTTCAGGAATCTTTTAGGCTCCCAAGCATACTTACCTCCAGACACAGTATGCAGCTGGTGTGTCCTGGGGAGAGCGGAATTTGAGTAAAAAGGGTTAATTTTAGCACAGTTGTTCTTATTTTCCCCATCTGATCTCTTCCTCCTTTCACCTCTTCTACTTCAGAAGTGGTGAAATAAACCATTCTGGAGCAGCAATCCTATTGTGCTTTAGTTTTTTTAAGCAGTTATATCCCGATATGTTACAGGAAAGCTGGAGGGATACCAGAAGATGGAGATATATCATTTTAATGCAGAGAGAAACAAGAAATGATATGATTTCACCAAAGAATTTGGATCCCAAGGATTGTCTCGTTATATTTCTGAGAGATATTGGTTGTTTAGAATAAATCAGTTTTAAGTTGAATGAGTTACATAGAGTTATAATACTGTGATATAGAATGTAGTAGCTAAAACCTCAGGTTGCAAGACAAAAATTTACACCTAGGTATGTTTTCAGATAGAACAGAGTTAATTTTTTCAGTAGCTTTCCTAGTAGATGTGTTTTGTCTTTAGTATGAGAAGAATATTGGTAACACACTGATGTTTTTGTTGTTGCTAGGTAACATTTATCCTAAGCATAGGGCTCCTTTAGTTTCCCGTGCTCTGCTGGCGGGCAGGTGCACCGGAACCACAAAGCAGAATATAAGGAGGATGCAGTTCTCAGCAGAAGCTGCAACTTGACAAGATAATTGCAATTAATGGCTGGCCTTCATGGACACAGAGAAAGAGCCCAGTAAGGTGTTAGAAGACCTGAGGCCAAAAATTACCCCTGTGCCAAGAAGCACATGCAGGATGCATGAACAGTGTGTGAGGGGCAGGTGCAGAAGTTGTAAGGGTGTAATCTCCCAGGGATTTCTTTGTCCTGGGTCTCCCTCCAGAGGCACCCAACTCAAGCTGATCTGCTGGCTGGAACCGTTTTGAGCCAGTTGGAGCTGGTTGGAATCAGTTTGAACCAGTCAGAACTGATCTGAACTGGTTTGATCTGGTTTGATGCTGTGGAGAGCCAAGGACAGGTAGCAGAAGCCCAAACACTCTCGGCAAGGGTGAGTGCACAAGGAGCAGAATGAGTATCTGACATGTGCAGCACATCTGGGAAGAGGGGAATGAGTTAGAGAGACCTTGGCAAATTAGAGGGCTGCTGTGGCCCTGAGGGCTGGCCAGAGTGAAAGGCCAAATTTGACGGACCCCAAAACTATGTGAGAGAAGGACTGCTCAGCAGAGGTAAAGAGACAATGGAGAAAGTGGGAGGCAACTGAAAATAGTGACGGAGTATGAACAACTGGGGGAAAGCCAATTCTGCCAAATAATATTTAGCAATTTATGCCACCAGAAAGGGAATCATAAACTGTTGCCCAACATGCCAGAAGTTCTCAAGTATCACACTGATCTCAGAGTTAGGAGGATGGCCGTGGACCTACTTCCCTTTTCAGCGACTGCACACAAACTCTGTAGATGTGCCACCTATGGCTGGATACGAGCTTTTACTGGTGATAGTAGAGCAGCTGTCAGGTCGGCTGAGCCCTTTTTAACACGGAGGGCTGACACAAGAGCAGTAGTAAAAGCCTTGCTAAAGGAATTCATACCTAGATATGGGGTTCCAGAGTCAAGTGAATCAAGCAGAGGCACTCATTTTAGAGTGAATGTAACTGATTAAGTGTGTAAGATTTTTGGGACAGAGAGGCTTTTTAGGAGGCACCTACCAGGAACTTATATCCCAGCCAAGGTCAGCTTGTTGGATGGAGTTGAATGCTTGACCCAGTATAAGTAGTGAATGATCAATCGGTTCATAGTTACTGACTTGAGAATCCTTTGTGATTTTACACTGATAATAATTTCCGCCCTATGGTGACTTTGTTAGTCTTAATTCTGGAACAGTTTATTACTTGTAATAATGTATACAAGGGAAGAGGTGAAATGCCTTGAAAAGCTTCTGTTTTTCCTTTTAATATGTTATCAGGTGTGCTCAGTTAAAGGGAGAGCTGTAGAGGAACATTTGGTGCAGGTAGCTGGGGTAGCTGCAGATCAGGCTCTGGGTGGGGGCCTGAGAAAAGAGGCTGTGAGCTGCCAACACTGCACAGCAAGCGGCCCCGGGAACAGAGGGACACTGAGAGACATGGCAGAAGCCAGCTGTCCCCAAATTTTTGCACACTGATACTGTGAGGGTTTAAAAGCCCAGAGGTTCCTTTGTTCAGGGTCTCTTTTCAGAGTCACCCAGCTCAGGTGGTGTGGGGGTGACCGCCAGAGTGGCTCCTGCATGTTC